>JACXGM010009669.1:0-27257 GCA_016801145.1 Umbra pygmaea | reverse complement strand
AGCCTACTTTTGCGTTCATTTGATTGAATATTGTTTCTGAAATCGTATAGACTAAGTAAAAAAAGTAATTTTAAAGCTTGTTAATGATTTCAATGTATTTAAATGAGAAACAAAAAAATTGGGCGGTTTTTTGTGCATTCTCGCGGTTTTTGACGAGGTTTTGGGCTGGAAAACCTGGCTGGCATCTGGCAACACTGTCCAGGGATATAACAATCTATGGTAATAATACGTTACCGGTGGGCACCAGTTTTGAACTTGAATAAGACTTGACTTTGTATGAGGTAAATTAGTCTCAGTTAAGCGGTTGAAATTAGCTAGCTTTTTAAAATGTAATTATGGAAAGGATGTATACGATTAAAGCAACAAAGGAATTTTGAATGGCACGTGTGTTAAGTTTTGCGAGAGGTGCTAACTAGCTAGCCACATGGCAATCGATTTCTCTGTACCTTAGCAAAAGTAAAATGTTTTGTCATCTAATTTCAGCTTAAAGCCACCCAACAAAATAATTATAACCATCATCAAAGGACATAACGTTACTGAAGTTTTTTTTTACAAAGATTAAGGTTAGTGTAAGTATACAACACATTTTACACAAGGAAAGGACAACATCATAACCTAGCATTTACCAAGCCTAGATTTACATAAAAAAAATGATATAATGTGTCAACAGGAGAATGCTGGTACCATCAGGGAAGAGGCAGGTGAGGAAGGAGTGGCACATGAAGGAGTTACAGATGAAGTAACAGGTGGAGGGTGTGAGATGAGGTATTAAGGCAGTGGTCCTCAAACCCTTCCATGGAGGGCCAAGTGTATGCAGGTTTTTGCTTTTACCTTGTACAAGCCTGATGGAGTAGCTCACTAATTGGTTAGTATCTCCCCTCACCTGGCAGTCTAGGTCCTAATTATGCTCTAATTGAAGGTAAGACCAAAAACCATCATACACTAGGCCCTCCATGGAAGGGTTTGAGGACCACTGTATTAAGGAATTAATGATGAATATGTGAAAGTTTGTGCCTTTTATAGATTTTCCACATACAGAAGAGCCCAAGAATAGATAAACATAACTGATATTTAAGTCCACTATTACTTTTTTGCAATAACAATATCAGACAAAAGGAGAGGCAGGTGGCACTGCAGGGTGTGAGGTGAGGTTTTAAAATGTATTCATGATTGTAATGGATTAAACCCAAGGATGGAGGTTGAGTTGCTGCCTGTTCAATGCCAGTTCCTCAATCAATAAACAGAAATAATACAATATGCTTAGTTTCTCATAAACATTGAGTCCACTTAATAATTGTTTTCAAGCACCTATTCAAGTTCCTAGTTTTCAGTAGCAGGGACTCAACTCTGACTTCCAACCGACTAAATGTTAACATACATAGTACACTTAATGGACTCATTAGTGCACCAGGACTAAATGTTAACATACATAGTACACTTAATGGACTCATTAGTGCACCAGAACACCCCATGACCATCTTGCACATCACATGCTGGAATCCAGTTATTAATAAGTAGATTTTCATATTGTAGTTTTGGGCTCTTCTTGGGTTCAGGAGCTTTACCTTAGACATGAATCACAACAACCATGTTGTATTTTTAGGAGCAGGAAGGCAGCAGTATGAAGACAGGAGAGGAAGGTACAGGGCCTGAGGTGAGCTCTTAAAACGGCTTAAGTGATAACATTTTGTCTGCTGTAGAGAGATGTCAGTGTGTGAGTATTTGTGAATCAGCAAGTCGGTGCTTTGAAATCTTACATATTAAATATTCACTCAGTAACAAAACCGTATTACATTTATTGCCTTTTTATTTTGTCAAGTCCAGTTCTGATACTGTACAATTTTTTTCAGTTACTGGTTATGGTGTTACCTGAAAACTAGTGTTTTACATCATACAGGAGGAACATCAAATGGTTCAGACAGGCAGACAAAGAAAGAGAGACAGGAGCAGACCGACAGGTAAGAGAGATGTAGAAGATTAGCCCTTTATAAGCTTGATGTAAGTGTAGTCTCATGCCTTTGAGTAAAATTTGCGAAAAATACATGGTGTATTTTTGTGAAAAATGCATGATTCTTTATCAACGTACCTGGTTAAATAACCGTAAAATAAAAAAGACATAAAACTTGGGTTATTGAGGAAAGGTTTATGGAACAGGGAACATGGGGTTCCAGTTCCCACAAGTAAGATAGAAAAACAATTGTGTGGTGGCATGTGTGTGAAAGAAAGTACATTGGCATAACTGGTTGAATTAATGGGGCTAGGTGTAAATGTAGCTTCAGATTATGCATAAATGTTAGGTTGAGGATAAGATTAGGTTAAAGTTAGGTTTAGGGCTAGGGGTAAGTAGTGTAACATGTATTTCTGGATTTCAGGTCCCGTATGTGAGATTTTGATTACAGCCACCATCTTTTCTGGGTTATAACACAGGGGCAGACTGGCTATCAGGAGGTTTGTGGGTTTTCCCAAACGGCCGGTCCATTCCGGGCTGTCATATTTTAATTTGACAGCCGGTTGGCCAGTTAAAGTCCTGTGAAATTGTGAGAGAGAGTTCTTTGGTCATTATTTAGATGAGCTACTTTATGGAGAAGCCGAGAGTGTGAGTAACAGATGCGGACAGACGTAGGCTGTAAAGGCTAGTCGTGGATAGAGGAGACAAGTGCAGGATCAAAGGAGCATTTATTCCTGATATCAAAAGGTAAGAACGAATACCAAAAACCAACATAAGACGCAGAAACCATATAGCAGTTACATGCACAATATCCAACAAGGGACTCAATGCATTAATTCAATGCATGGCACCTGTTGTGCGTAATGCCCATAGAGATGCCTAGAGCACCAGAAGTAACAATTTAGTGCATACAGGATAAATGTCCCAGTGCTTACTAAACAAAAAGGGGTGCCATATAGAGTTAATACTCTGGAGAAAACGATCTCCTATGTTGTGGCATCGGGGTGGATGCCACAGGCACCCCCGCCGGCCGCTCCATCCTAAAGTCAAGGGGCCAAATTTTTGTCCCAGTACATCCCTGGTTATACAACACATAAAGTTATATCAATAATGTCAAAAGGACCGGTGCATATGGTACTGTTACGTTTTACTCACGTATTATCAGATGTTCTTCTTGGTTCTAACCCCCATCTAACTAATGGATGTTCATTTTAAATGGGTCACATTTGCATAAAATGCTTTAATCGAGAAATGACCCATTTTGTACTAGAGCTTGGGGAGTGACGTATACAGTTTCCTCTGCGAACCACTGCTCTGCTTCTAAGAAGGGGTGGGCGATACTGAAAAATTTGGGAATTTAATGTGCAGTTGTTCCAGAGGTTCATAGATCAGGTGTCAGTGTACACAGCGGAGATGGTGGCCATGATTCTTCTTGGGTTGAGGTGGGTGGAGGTGAGGCCTATGAGGGTGGTGGTGTGTTCTGACTCAGCTGTGGTGTTATGCAGCATCAGGACTGATAGAGAGAAGAGGTTTTGTGGTGTAGGTTGAGGTTAGGGTACACAGGATTGAATACAGGTTTGAAGCTGGTGGGAACGCATGAGACACGTCTGTGTGGGGGAAGGCTTAGACCCGGAAGTTGAAGCAGCCATGGGTGGATTCTGATGCTCAAAGGCTACCACCTTACATTAGCATTCTATTCATTTTAGGGTCACTTTGACAGTGAATAATTTGCTTACATCCGAAACATTTAAAGACTCTATTTGTCCGTTGTTCATTTCTAAATAAACAAGGACAATGTATAAAAAGCTTAATTACCTTGTATCTCACTTTATGGCCCCGTAGCAGCCATTTGTGTGAAAATATGCTATTGTGTCATAAACATGCGACTTACTGCAGCACAGTAGAGAAATTACCGTATAATCCAGGAGAGGCTCACAGGCAATCGGGGGGATGTGGAGGCATACAGTCAAAATAACAAAATAATTAATCAGAATACTTACCAAAAGTTGCTCCTGCTCCTACGCTCATGGACAACTTCTACTCACGCTCTCCTTTCTCTGCAAGAAGCAAGATTCTGAATGATTCAGATTTCTCTTGGACCGGCTAAGATAAGAATTACAACTTTCAGAGATGTTGCTCACGTCACATCTACGTCATCACACTCAGCTTGAGGCTGCACAGTACGCTCGGCTACCAATGAAAAAGTGTTTCTAATTGGCTTCACTTGATTTCCGTACAAATCAAATGGCGTGGCTCGGTCCATCTTGTAGCTGTTTCTCAAAGTCAAGGAAGGACCCTCCGAAGCCGGAATTTCGAGGATGCTATGTCATCGAAGTCTGTCAAAGGACTGTTCCAATTATTTTCTTAAAAATTAAGAAAAAACAGGCAATTAATCGAAGCAGTCAGGACGAATGTGTGCGCTTGAGCATTTAGGCGTAGGCCTATGTATTTTTTACTTTATGGACTATTTGTTAATTATAGTAATTCAAATATTTTTATCAGCCATATCTGTAAGGATTGGCACAGGATAAGATAGGACTCCAAACGCAAAGATAACAGTAATAGTAATGTTTATTGTATGATGTGTGTGAGTAGGGTGTAAGGCTCCAGTCTGGCAGGCAAGAATGGTCAGGGGTCAGGCAGGGTTCAGTACACGGAGCGGGTAGTGGTCCAGGCAGGGTTCGGTGCATAGGGAGGGTCGTTGTCCAGGCAGGGTTCGGTATACAAGGAGGATCGTAGTCCAGGCAGGGTTCAGTACACAGGAACTAAACAGAACAGAAAATAGCACGATAAGGAACAAACACTGGTAACAGAAAATCACGAGGAATAAACTGGGAACGAGGAAAATATGCTTAATTAGTAAGTACACGAAATGGTTGAATATTTACGTGGCTGTACAATAATCCGGCAGTTGGTTGACTGACTTCAACTCCCTAATAAAGGGAGAGGTAGGCAATCAACCCAGGTGTGGCCGAGTAGCAGGTGCAGGTGATGACTGGGACTGGAACTGGTGATTAGGGAGTGCAGGGGAAAACCAGGAACCGGAATAGGGACACAAAGGGACAGGGAAGACAGCTCAGGAGGATGGATTCCTGACAATATCTTAATATGGCTCTTAATTCGGCTCTTTTAATATGCGAGTTCGGCTCCCTACTTCACCTAAAAGACTCATAGCTGCATGCCCCATATGTTCGTTGTTTGAGTGCACTGCACAGTCACAACAAGCAACAGCAGAAGTGCTGCAGAAGCACTTACGTGCTCGTGACAACATAACGTTGTTTGCACGGTGTGAGAGTTCTATTCTTTGATTAAATGTGTAAAAGAGAGAAACTGAAAGTGGTAACGAACCTGACGCTAGTAGCGAATTTCAAACACGAAAAATAATATCGGTAGTATCGATGTTTTGGGATCGATCCGCCCACCCCTACATCTCAGTCACGCGGTAAAGTCAGACAAAAATAAAGTAGTGGTTCAAGGTTGTATGTATGCTGCTTCAACAGAGTAAAACAACGTGCTGTAAAAGGTATTTTTAGGAACACTACGTTGTTGACATTTCCAGAGGACACTGCTATTGCTGTAGGTAAACAACAATATCTTTCATTTTGTGATCATCAACGAGTTTAAAAGTTCCAAGCTGATAATAACACACAGACAATATGACAGTGAGTGTTGATTGAACAGTGGACAACTGAATCCCTTGTCTGACTGCTAGTTAATGTCGATAGTTAGCTGGGAAGTTGAATTGCTGGCCTTATATAGAAATAGCTAATGGTAAAGTTTATTTGGATTATGATAGCCTGCTTTTTTTGTGAGTTTACTGCTGTCTGCCCAAGTTTTCTTCCTGGATAGTTGGTCCTATAGCTGCAGCTGGACTGGAGTCAAATTTCCTAGCTACCTACTGTAGGCAAACCAGAGTTTTCTTTGCTAATTACAACGAAGTGACTAGAAGACTTTGTCAGCCAGACTAAGGCAGAGCGTGAGGCAGGACACCTTCCTTCAGTACGATGAACCATCCAGAAGCATCTAAGCCAGGGTCAGAGAAGGACACCAATTTGTCAGGTGTGCTGCAAAAACATACAAAAACAGCACACACTACTTCAAACAGTACACACTACTTCTGTATCTGTATAATTAATGTCTAGAAATCTAGGTTACAACCATGTCCTCTGCTATACCTGAAAACGTGTGAAAAACGTTTTGACCACTTGAAATTACTCTGCTGACCTAGTTGAGGGCTTTTTCACATGTTCCCAAAATTGTTAATTTGTTATCAGGAAAACATTTTTAAGGTTTTTATGGAACTGATATCCCGGTTCGCCTAGGAGGCCATTGTGACAAGGAAAGTAGGATGTGCTGGTTCACAGTCTATATGCGTATGGATTAGGTTTAGGGTAAAATTGACAATTGGGCATAGTGTTCGATTTAAGGTTACTTTTAGGTTTGGGCATTAAGAGTTAGGTGCAGAGGCGTCGCTGGCAGTGGGGCCGGCACGTTCGCCCGGCAACACCACACAATGCCGGCAAGACAAAATCCCCAGTACTCTCTTCAGAACAATAGCGCTCTTTTGAATTAACAGCCATAATCATTGTGAAGTCACTACAAAGCTAGTAAATTGTAACCAAATGCAATTGTATGGTGTGTAAAGAAACAATAAGAGCATGTGATTGCATGTTGATTTAATATATTGTCCGTGTTTCATGTGAAAACAACTGCATTTGTAAAAAATTTGTATAGCACTTTAATCTATTTTTCACATTAATATAGAAAATGAAATACAGCGTTGGAACAAATTAAGTGACCAATACACATTTTTCTTAAATCAACCCCATTGAAAACCTCTGGAATGTGATCAAGAGGAAGATGGATTGTCAAAAGCCATCAAACAAAGCTGAGCTGCTTAAATTTTTGTACAAGGAGTGGTATAAAGTCACCCAACATCAATGTAAAAGACTGGTAGAGAGCATGCCAAGATGCATGATAGCCAATTATTATTATTATTATTATACAATTATTATTATTATACAATTATTATTATTTCACCAAATATTGGTTTCTGAACTCTTCCTAACTTAACCCATTAGTATTGTGGTGTTTGAAAATTAATATTTACTTATTTTCTCTGCATTATTTGAGGTCTGCCAACACCATTTTTTTGTTATTTTTACCAGTTGTCATTTTTAGTGATAGACCACTTTATCAGCCGGCCGATATATCGGGACGATATTTGTGTTTTTACGTGTATTGGCATCGGCGGATACGAGGCTGCAGCTGATGGAAAAAAATCGGTATCGGCATTGGCACAGAAATATCCATATCGGCCGATCCCTAGTCATTTTTTATAAATGGTTTGAATGACAGTGTATTTTTTTTCATTAGCTGGCTGCTCTGATTGCCCAAGATAAATAAACATCACTTGCTCTTTATAGTAATCAGGGACCACGTCCTTGAGCACCATACAAAATGAAAAGCCCTACTCTTTTTAATGTCCATTTTCTTATCTAATTATCTTATCTACTGCGTCCTTGGCTAGTTGTCATCAGTGTGCTCCATAGACATTTGGGCATCTCAAGCAAACCCCTTGTCTAAGCATATCCTATATTTTACTGACCTGCAAGGGCTAGATTGGGATGAACACATTCATTAATTCTGGGGTACTACCATAGTCTATCAGAAGATCCTATCAGCCGCCTAAAGTCACTATCAGCAAAGATGCCTTGACTGTCTCAGCAGTAAGTAAGTGCTGAATGCCCTTGGTTGCTTTCATACTAGCAATAACAAACAAGTGGCCTGAGAGTTTAAATATATATATTTTTTGGAATTATTCCTAACACACTGAATATATATAATAGTAAAACATTCATGACAAAGTGAAAAATCACAATACTGAATGCTCCTTTGACAATAAGGCTCACACTCTGCCCACTTTTTCAAAAACACATTTCTGTGGTCAGCCATGCTTTTAAAATACATTTTTTACACCCTATTTAGAAAAATGTTTAGGATAGTTTTTTTTTTACCATATCTTTAATTCCAAAGTTTATCTAAACATTGAATGTATGTCTATAGCAGGGGTCTCCAAACCCTTCCATGGAAGGCCTAGTGTATGCAGGTTTTCACTTTGACCTTGTACTACTCTGATTGAGTAGCTTACCAATTGGTTAAGATCTTCCCTCACCTGGCAGTCTAGGTCCTAATTTGGCTCTAATTGAAAGGAAAGACCAAAAACCAGCATACACTAGGCCCTCCATGGAAGGGCTTGGACACCCCTGGGCCCGTATTCATAAAGACTCTAAGAATCCTCTTAGAAAACTCCTAATTTAGCTTAAAAACTTTTACGTAGGAGTCTTAGCTTAAGATCGATTCCAGACCCATCTAAGAGCAACTCTGAGCAAGGAAAAGACAAAAACTCTTATCTTAGTGAGGAGGCGAGGCTGACTCCGTTGCTATGTATGACACAATTTGAAGACTGTGATTGTTTGGTTGTCCAAGAAGGAAAAAACGATTTTAAGTATTCCGTGAAACTGTCACGGATTTAGAAGTTAAGGATCCGTGGCAGTTTCACAGAATTTTTGGCCATTCCGTGAAACTGCCACAGAGTTTGAAGTTAAGTGTCCGTGGTAGTATCACGTATTTCGGAGATCACGTTGAATAATTCGGATGTGGGTTCCATCAATTACTCCGAGAACAAGGCTGCTATATTCATAAATGTAGTTTTTTATGCCTGCAAGGTGGGAATGTCCAGTGGAAAGGAAATGCACTGCAACACAATAAGAGGTTCTGAAAGTGCTGTAATTCTTTGTGTGATCACTCTGCTTACAGAAGGTTGTGACAGACCCAAGTCATCACTGCTACATTATTGCATTTTCCCAGTTGCCAAATATCTTAATGTAGTGATTACTTTCATTTCTGGCACTATGACATTTCTGCGCTGTGTCGGAGATGTTAGCATGTCTCTAATAAGATCGGTCACAAACATGATCTCTGCACGATCTATAGCGTCATCAATTGTCTGCAACACATTTCTTCTCCCTCTTCGTAATTCCGCCGTTTTCTCCTCTACTGAAGGAACTCTTAAGCCTCTTAAAAGTCCTCGTCTGTACTCCCACCAATTTTGGCCTTAGGACCGCTTTTAAGAGTTAAGATGCTTTCTGAATAACTTTTTTCTTTACTAGGATTTTTTATTTATTTTAAGAGTAAACGCCCACATTTCAAAGAATTTTCTTAGAATTTTCTCACTAGGAGCTACTTTTTGCATTAAGATTCTTTATGAATACGGGCCCTGGTCTATAGGATAAATGAATGATCATTCCCCCTCGTGACCACAGAGGGCGCGTATGAGCCCTATTATAACCATGTCTCAGTCCATTGCCATTCATAACTCCCACAGTCTCCAATGGTTGTCCTCCAGCCCGTGGTCCTCAACAACAATTTCAACAGTGATGGCAGTGTCTTTTCCCAGAGTTCCTCTGACAAGAACTCAAGAAGGACCTACGTGCCAGTATTGAAAGCTTATTCTAAAACCAGCCCTCACCCATGGAGCTCTTGTAGCAGGCAGGGGGCCTCATCCGCCGACATAGGGATAGGTACCAGGTACAATAGGAGGCACCACAGATGGCACCCGCAACATGATTACAAGCTGTACAGCCTGCCTAACCCCCAACCAAGGCCTCTGACATCCCTCCAAACAAGGACCAGCTTAAAACCCAGAGAAGCCCAGACAGAACTTGCTAGCTTTGAGGGGCTACCACTTTCTCGGTTGCCAGACAGGCCTCACTCCCTGGGTATAGAGACAAATGCTTTCATACCCCATCAAGTTACTTTACCAGTAGTGAGCAGTTGCCAGTTTGAAAACAACCAAGATGGCCTTTCCAAGGATAACCACAAAGTGAAACGCTTCAGCAACACCTACAACATCCTGAAAATGTCGGGACTGCTGGGCATCACACTGCGTACCAAAGAGCTGATCCGGCAGAACTGAGGCACTAAGGGCCAGTTGGAGCAGCTGCAGGAGGAGACGGATCTGTTTGTGGAGGCCTTGAGCAGTGGTGACCCCCTGGTCTGGACAAGGCTCCAGCTCACCCTTTTAGAATGACACAGGCTCTTCCAGGGGAAGGGAGATACAGGCTCAGGCAATGGATACACATGGTATGCTGGCATAAGACACTAGAAGTATAAGTATAAAAAAGCATCATTGCTTTATATCATTACTGAGAAACAATCTACCTTTGACCCTAGACTATATTCACTCTTCTGTCTTAATAGCAAATCATATTTGTAATAGGGCTATGTCTAAATGCTTGAGATATGGCTATGGATACAATATAAATACATCTAGCAATGCATGAACACATTCATAGAATACATTTGAATAAACTCAAAGAATTCCTCATCAGAAGTCCAGTCACATTTTCTCTGTTTCTGGTGATGATTACAGCAAGTATTAGACATCTGTGACTAGCAATCTTACAAATGTTAGCTGACACAGATATTAGAGTTGTGTGTATTTTAAAATGCTGTAAAATGTTTAGTTAACGAGGAGTTATATGTTGGACGTTGACGATTGTTTGATTAGTGATCTTGTTTAGACGGTATTGTAGCTATCCTAGCTAAATGTTCTCTTCAAGATGTATTAGGTTATAAAATGAGGGAGGATGGTGAGAGAAGCAACAAAATCCCCTAGAATTACTGTGACAGAGTTGCAGGCCTTTGTGGCGTCTTGGGGTCACCAGGTTTCAAAAAGCACCATCAGATGCCACGTCCACAACCACAGCCTCTTTGGAAGGATTGCTTGAAGATAGCCTTTTCTGGCCCAAGACACAGATGCATGTGCTTGGAGTTTGCCTAATGTCATTTCAATTTTGACTAAAGGAAGGTGCTTTGGTCAGATGAGACCAAAATTGAAAATTTTGGTCAGATACAGCATCAGCGTTTTTGGCATCAAAACAGAGATGCATACAAGGAGAGGCACCTCATACCCACAGTGAAATATGGGTCAGTGATTTTTAGGGGCTGTTTTAAATCCAGAGGTCCAGGGGCATTGGTCAAGACTGATGGCATAATGAATTCCATTATGTATCAGGCAATTTTGGCTGACAATCTGGTTGCTTCTGCCAGAAAGCTGGGATTTGGCAGTAGGTGGACTTTCCAACAAAACAATGATCCACAAAGAAATTGTTCTGTGACAACAAAATCAAGGTTCTTTCATGCTGGAGATGCTTTTTTTCACTGCAATTCTAATCTTTATGTTTCCAGTGGAAGGAGCAAGCTTGTTTTTAAGGTAATTTACTAAGGCGAAAGCTCTGGGTAAAGAACTCCTCAATGTTACAATGGCTCTAACAGGTTTAGTGAAGAGCTAGTCTTCACAGAATATTGTCTCTAGTCACATAAATTGGCTCTATTGAAAGTTAATTAATTTAATTTAATAATTTGACATAATCTACATTCTCTAGGTGTAGTGTTTTGATAAGTAGTCCGAGTCAGGAAAGACCACTGCTATATATACTGTATATCGAAAAGTTTTATTACTTCTACAATGCAGCATGTTTTTCATGAAGATAAATTATTTTTAACAATTCTAGATTAAACCATATACCAAGAAATATTCATGACCCATTTAGCAATGGGCTTTAATATGTTATCTCTTGACCTAAAAATGTGCAAACACGCATTGATCTTATTGTAAGACCCCCCCCCCAGAACAATGTGTGTGGTATTTAGAATTTGGGTGATTTCATGGCAAGAAAGTGTAAGACAATAATTTACACACTCATTTGGCACAGCAATTGCATTTTACCCTGTGTTCCTCTGCTTTATAAAACAAAAAATGGTCAAAATGTGTAAAAAAAAACACACTTTTGTCTGCCTTGAGTAACCACAACAAAAAATGTGATGCAAAATTGTGTTTTTTCCAGCATATGTGGAAGTAGTCAAATCTGATACCAGTTCAAACCTCATGTTGTGCAATAAAATGTTACAAATTCCTAATAGCTGAGTATACTGTGCTATACAGATATTTGTTACGTTTTAATTCCAGTAGTTACACATTGTTAGTGACAGTAGTCCTGGTTGAAAACTGTCAAACTGGGGCCCTCCCCACAAACAGACAAACTTCAGCATACACAAACAGCCTGTACAAGTCCCCAAATCTTCCATAGTACAGTCAATATTATGGCTGTGTTTTCCTGAATATGTTGGTGTATCATATTATGTGCATACATGTATTCGCTAATAACTTCATACCTAACAGAAGCTATTGCTTCACTTCTTCAAGGACATGAACTATGACCTATGTAAACACTAGAAAGACAGGAAGATGTGTATTATGATCTCCACACTGAGGACAGTTGTAGGTTCATGAGCTAAATTGAAGACGTTTTGGCCTCTATCGTGGACATATGTTTTCCCTGGGATACCCTCATTTCATGTACAGTTGAAACCAATCCTCCTGACAAGTCAGGGAGCAACATTTCTATGTGAATCACTTGGGATAGTTATGTCCTCTACCCGGTGAACCTCAGTCACATTTATGGTGCGGAGCAGCGATGTCTTCTGGAAGGGTCTCCACTGTTTGTACTGGTAGAAAAAATCCCAATACCCAGCGGGAGCCAAAAACATCGCTCAGGTTGTCCCTCCAAGAGCTGGGACTCTCCACCAGCTGGCCTCGCTTCATCTGACAGTAAGTTTGCCCCCTCGCCACAAGCAGCACCTGCTGACAACAAAACCCTGCACACACCAGGCCGATGCCCAGCCACACATACAACATGAGCACCAGGAAGAACTGCAGACCTGAAATAACTCCTGAGGAGAAAAAAAGGGATTGTTAAGAGTGAGAATTTAATGTCCTTGACATACATTTTAAAGATATGTACAGTAAGTCAATCTCACCTAGGAAGAAGTAGCCAGTGGAGAGGGGCAGAAGGGTGAGAAAAGTCAATGGGTTCTCAAAAGAGATATTGTATTCCACAGTCAGAAAGGCCACACCAAGAACCAAGGAGTACATGCAAGTACACGACGTGTAGATGCAAAACATGATGAAGTATCGCATGTTTTTGTTTCCAATGCAGTTTCCCGTGAAAAAACAATGGTGGTCCCTCTTGAGTATGATTTTCTTACAGAGTTTACAGAAGTGGCGACCGTTGAGGAGGTAGTGAGCGTCGATTTTATCGGAGCAATCAGCCGAACAAGCAGGTATCACGGTCTCATGTGCGGTCTCGGCAGGGTACTTTATAGCCATTACATAGTTACCCAAAGCGTTCAGCATTAAGTATAAAAAAACGGCAGTATGAATCACCGTTGACGCCCTCAATGAGATGGCTGGGCTTTGAAAAATAGTTGGGATGAAAAAGTAAAAATGAAAAATAAAGGTTACCGTTGTGGCTAAGAAAAAGTATGCTGGTGCGACAGCGTTGAGGAGTCTTAATTTAAACATCCTGATTACCATTCCTGTAAAAAAATAGAAAAGTTTTTTACAACTTTTTACATGACAATTCGCGGTGAGTTTGTTCTCGAATATTTACATAACATTAATAATAATTTACATAAAAATCTTAAAGCCTACACTGTTCATAACTCATATAATCTTAAATTATCCCTGCTAAAATAAATTCCCCTTCATCAAATGCATATATAATTGAGATGGTAGCCAATTTAACATCCTGATAATTAATACTTTTGCAATCTATTTTTCCTCCAGGTAGTGAAACTACTACATAATAATCACGAGCTCTGTGCTGCCACCACTAAAGGTTTTGAGTGCTGCAAGTGTTTTGCGATTCCAGATACATTTATGTTGTTTCCTCTCTAAGGTATTCCTACCTATGTAATGATGCGCAAGAATGTCGAGAATTAAATAACCTATAATTAATAATTAGACATCCTTTGCTGTGAACGAAAATAGTACCGGTGCACAAGAAAGTAAGATAACCTTTCAACTAACTTATGGAAGACTTATGACACATTCCCTAACGGTCAAATTTGGATTAAATAGAAAAGGATTTAATAGACATGATAGGCCTACTAATCTGGATCTACAAATAATTAAAGACAGCTGGTACCACCGACCATAGCCTAGTTCCCATGTGGTGCCTAAACTGAGATAGTGATTTATGCTTCGTAGGCCATGAGTCAATGGTTTGCTTTTCTGTTGCACTGTAAATGCTTAGAATGCATTTGTAGGCTACATATTGTCTGACGTTGGGAAATTAGTTCACCATCTTTAATTATACATGGCAAAATATTGGGGATATTTCAGGGCAATATTTCAATGCTAAACCTGTATAAATAATGTGTTGTAGATCATTTGAAAGGACTTTATGAAAGTTATTTTTACTATATGGTTAGAACTCGTTGATTAGCTATAGCTGCAATGTTATGTGAATACATTGAAATGAAGTTTATTTTTGTCGGTGATAAATTATGTTAATTCGATCTATTGTAGGCTACCGGTTAGAGTATCCCATCATTACATTTCCAATCCAAGCACGAGCTAACGGCCTACTGACATACTGTACCTGCAGAGTGCCGACCTTCGGCTGTATTGGCACCAGGGAGCTGTCCTTTCAGCACCTACGAGAGATCGTTATGTGCGCAGGGCTAGCAAATGGATAACTAATTAAAAAACGAAGAGTTCTAACGGTGTCAAGACGATACATGATACGCTTGCTTGTTCACTACTGCAATGCTGTTGGGTTATCTAGCGCCGCCTTTTGGTGTGGATGCGACACTTTACGACCATCAGAATAGAGGAAAGCTGGCTAATAGGCTACTGTTTTAAATCCAAGTCTACTGACATTCTACTATCAATACCGCTTTTTACTGTTCACGAGATTAGCCTATAATGATCTGCGTTGTTCTCGACTTAATTCATTACTCATAGTTATTCTTTCAGTATAACCTTTTATAATATTCTGACAAAGCTTTTTTTATTTTTATTGAAAGTCTTCACGCTGTACATTGTTTTGTCTGCGCAAGTCAAAGAAAGGCTGGACTGTCACAAACATAATTCTCTCCAGCAGGTGGCACTGATGCAATCTCAATGAATATTTCAGCCGCCCATAGTAAGGCTGTGATATCGTGATTAGATATACGCTTGTAAAATGTTGACTTACAAACGGGATACATATGATTTATTCCAGTAGCTACACGGATATGATATTTCTACATTCCTGATACGCAATATATAAATAAATAAGGCCGTTGTATTATTACACGTGTGTGGGCTAATGGACAAGCGATTAAACATTTTAATTGTTGTGAGAAAATTAAGAGTCAAACAATAGCAACCTATTGCTATCTGTATGCATTGTTGGATTCTAAACAAAAGCTGGTCTACGCTGAACCTCGTTTGTTCCATATCTCGGGTTGGTGTCATATTTGCAGACGGCTCCTGAGCAGGTGGGAGTTTCCAGCTTGTTTCTTGGTGCTGATGCAAAACATAATCAGCATCATCCCAACCGGACGCCACCGAATGAGAATTTGAAAGGTGAGATTTATTCATTTTGAATATACTAAATGCGTATTATGATCAAATGTCAAAAACGGGCACATTAAGTACATCAGGCTAGTGGCTGATATTGTTGAAGTCACAGAAAAAATATTAAGTGGGTGAATTGACTATGATTTGCTAATCTATGCAGTTAAGCGATAATGAAAACAACTCTGTCAGAAAAGCGAAACCCCTTTTTCACGCCAGGAGAATCCACGTTGCTCTAAAATGTTTAAACCGAAGAGCATGGTAGAATATGTCGGCGACATAAATCAATGGCTCCATTTCAGTGAAGTTGTTACAGGGATTTGGCCCGTTGAGAAGTGTTTTGTCTTAAATAACATATTAGTTTTGTTTGCGTGTTCTTAAAAAAAGGCCTACTTGTTGTGTTTTGTTCAGCGATCTTTCTGGAACTGAATCAGTGTAGACCATAAAGGTAGCCTACGTGGCAAAGATGTGCACACAGAAATGCCCCAAACTACAAAACACCTGCTTGCAGTCTATAGACACTACTTGATTTTAATCCTTTTAGGTCAGAATTAGGTAACCCTTTACAAATCTTTGAATATGTTTAATGTGTATTTAGTTTAGATTCGAGGCATTATTATTTACCAATGTTACTGCAGTCATCAGTCAGGTGGTAACTTAAACATGAACTCTGCTTTAAATGTTTTGACGCTTGCAGTCACACACGTGGCACTGTAGCTTTACAGAACGAACTAAAGCGTTCTTGAGTGTTCTGCCTTATTCAACGAAAGGTGAATTTGTATTCTCTGTTTGTGTTGGCAATATTGATGTTCTATTGTTTTTACTAGGCCAAGTCATTGATATTGGGGTGTGTCCATGTCTAATCTACCAAATGCAGATATCTCAAAGCCTAGTTATGATTAAGAATATCCAATATACTGTGTAGATTTAGCATTGTCAAAGAGCTACCTCTGTGGAGTGATTTTTGTTGAAAAGCTTTTTGTATTGTCATCACTATTGACGTAGGCTATTTACTAATTAAAACTAAATGGTACGTTTGGTCCATTATGCTCAGTACAGCCTGCAGTAAAGCAGTAGGCTGTAAGCCAGCATAACATTTTTTTGGAAGTCATAGCTTTTAGGTAATGGGTATTTGAAATGCCAGCTATAATTGTTTTGAACATTATATTGAAATGTTATTTTCTTATCTGTTTTAACCAGTTTACTTGTATTCCTCTTGCAAATGTGAGTAACCCATGCACAAACACAGGGAAAATGTCCTGTCTTTGCTCCTACATCATTCAAAATGGGAACAATGCTCAAAAAGATTAAGGGAACACTCACATCACACATCGGGTCTTGATGAACTAAATGTGTATAGATCCAAATCTTTACATTGTGTAATTTGGTGAGAAGAAAATGACGTAACAACGGTCAATGGAAACCAAAATCACCAACTGATTAAGGGCTGGATTCCAACTCACTGAAAATCAAGGTAAAGAATTATGAGACACAGTGTGTTTCAACTTGTGTGAATTTCATCACGGCAGCTTATAATGTGACTCAGTAGTGTGCGTGGCCCTCACATACTTTTATGCACTCCTGACAATGTCTGGGCTTGCTCCTGATGAGACTGTGGATGGTGTCCTGGGGGATCTCCTCCCAGACCTTGATCAGGGCATCAGTAAGATCCCAGACAGTCTGTGGCGCTATTTGTCTGCAGCAAATGCACCTACATTATTTTCCTAAGGTTCTCAATTGGATTGAAGTGAGAAGGACACTAGCAAAATGCAAAACTATAGAATAATGTGTCAGGACGGATAAGGAGAAAGCAACCCCCTTTTTGGGGGTTGTCTTGCTGTTTTCTTTCCAGTGTACCTGCTGTCATTTGCACTTAATAGGTGACATTGATTCGCAACTGCTTACGCTTCCTAACTGAACATACAGATGAAGCTGAAAAATTTTAGCAGATCTAAAACAAATTTCCTGCTATTCACAACACATTGTGGAGTCAAGTGCTATTCGGCAGTTGCCTGCCTCAATCGAGTCTTTAATACCTTCCCTTTGATTATCTGCAAAACCTTTGCAAACTTCACAAAACAGGTCTTGGATAGAGATGGAGCAGATGATTTTGTATTACCATTGTCATTTCCAAGCAACCAACAGAGGCATAAATATTTTATCAGGCTGTTAGCTGAGATTGAAAGTTGATATCTTCACCAGCCCCAGGATGATGAATCTGTTATGGTTTAGTGATATTTGAATAAAAATTATGTTCACTTTGTTAAATGTGCCAGATTAGATACAACAGGTGTGCCTTTTACAGTGAGGTGCTTATATAAAAAACCTTCTATTCATCGCAAATACTAAGAAGTCGCTATAGCCTACATTAAAATGTTGTTAACCAGCTATGATTCCTGAAGCATGACATAAACACAGATTTAATTTTACCATGGTTTTATTCCAATCCCAGGGAGCAATACTAATGAAAATGTATTTCTGTACACCAAGTCACTTTGCATATTAGCGTCTGGTAATGACCAAATAGGTACACAGGTTTTGTTTTCTCCTGAAACTGGAGCCAGCACTTGAAAACTTGCATGCACAGTCAATGCGCCAAATGTCTGTGCCGACATAATGTTCTCGAGGTGCACGGTAATGCAAGGTAACTATGGTGACAAAATGTGCGTCACGTGCACAGCACGCGCACTAGCGCAGACCGCATGCGGGGGAGTATGCCCCCAGGCATATGCAAATAATGCACCTCCCACTACACCACCTCTTAACTTAAACTCCTCCCACGGCCCTGGATGCACCTCCAAATCGCGCAGTGGTCTAAATCACCGCCTTGCTGCACAACTGTGTCACGATGGCCAGGGTTCATATCGTGGTAAAGGCATCCTGCATGGGGTGCTGCAAATTGTTAAAGCACTGCCTGGGGTGGTGGGGCTGTTAGTCTTAATTGTTTCTCCCTCCATATGAACAACATAGGTTTCCCCATGGTAGTTGGGTGATTAGAACTAAGGGTGAATCCCAATTCTCTGTCTTACCCCTTCCCCTATCTTAACAGTGACATATAAAACAAATAGAAAGAGTAAAGAAAATATCAATCATGGCCACCAGTAAAATATGAACTCCATTTACCTGATCATTTTGTCCTAATTAGGGACTTCCCAAAATTTGTGACCTCAACAAGTAACTAAAAAGTAATTGGAAAAGTAAATTTTTCCAACACTGGTAGAGGATCAGTTTCAGAGTAGCACAGCAGAACGCCTGCTATTCAGCAGGAGTCCTCAGGGACATCTTCCCACACAACCCAACAACCAGTTAGCGTGATGAGAGGGGGAGCAACAACTCAGTATCATAAGCCTACAACACAGCAATGGTTTTTCTCTTCCAGTGAATGCCAAATGTTACTTAAACTTCCTGTCACATATAAAGAGATCCCATTTCTCCAGTATTATATATTAACAGTGTCACCTATCTACCTCTCATTCCGCCACAGTATTGACCATGTATAGGGACAAAATGTACTTACCGTACTGTCCAGGGTTGTGCCTGGTCATCTGAAATGTAAGACTGTCACACAGACATGCCAGGCAATCTCTTGATGTTTGTCAGGTCGTATTCAAACATCAATGATACTGCACAGAAATCTGTCGAGGGAAGTATGTTAGGATAAGGACTCGATCTCAACTGTGTCTTATTGAAGTCTCGGTCTGTCTAGAAGTCTCATTCTGTCTTACTTTCATTATACAGTGATACGATATCCTCATTCGTAGCCAAGAAAATTAGAGATAGCTAATGTTGAATCCCATTTTCCAGACAAGCAGGGTTTTCACATGCTCACTGAGTGTGTGCCGTGTAGACAGGAAGCAGGTGTTTAGTTTGTCAAACAAGGCGTGCCTGTGCAGTCATCGCTTCAGTCATGCTGTCAATCACACAGCCTGAAGGCTGAAGAAAGAGCTGAGAGCAGAGAAGCTTCCTTGGCCTGAGACCAGTCCTCTCAGCTGCCTGGGTGTGTGGCTTTGTGTGACAGTGTGCTTCAGGTCTGTGTGTACATGGGGTTGCGGGTAATTGTTGGCATCAGGTTTTGGCTGTTATAGCATGATGCCCCACCCCCACTTTAGAACAGGTGGGGAGCAGCAGGTTGGGTCTTTTCCCCATTCTCCAGGTTGCCCCCACAACCCCTTCTACCCCTTCTTCCCCCAACTACTGTCACCCTTCCGTCCCCAACAGTTACCCCCCTGTCTTCTCCAGTCTCATCCTCTCTCTCTCTCTGTGGTCAGATAGATGTTTCTCAGTAACCATGTTTGCAGTCTACCAGAAGTGCTCAGGCACTGTGTGTTTATAAACTAGTTTTAATTTAAGACATAGGACACAACTAGATGATAATTACTCCTTTTCCCCCTATATATATATATATATATATATATATATATATATATATATATATATATATATATAGATAGATAGATAGATAGATAGATAGATAGATAGATAGATAGATAGATAGATAGATAGATTGAGGTTTCTCAGTAACCATGTTATATATATATATACTGTTGCAGTCGGTTTCATAATTGTCCCCAATTGATGAAATCGGAGGAAAGACGATGGATCGGTCTTTGTCTGTTGGTGCGTTCGATCAGATGTATTTTCATTAGGAATGGGCACAGTTATTAGAATATTAAAAATAAAAAAAGTATTCATGCATTTGTGAGAATTTATGCAAAAATATACAGGATTGAATTAAACAGCCTTGAACATTCTTTTGACATTGCTTTAAAATACAATTCTGGAGTGTTTTGCATAAGATAATTTTTTTGCATAATGCCATGACATTTTGAATTTGTATTATTCTTTTAAAAAACAACTATAAGTCATGATTGTTTATAATAACATGCAATTTCAAACGTGTGCTTGATGATTATTGTCAATCAAACCGGCACATGTTTTTGCCCAGTCAGAGAAGTGCAATATGTACTTTATTCAAGGCAAGATGGAACACATTTACAGTATTTAATGTTACTCCACAAAGACTAAAATTATTAGTTTACCATACGCTTTGTGGAGGGTTGGATAAGTATGCTGTACTTTTGTGCATGACAGCATACGATGTGGCCGAAAGTATTGGTACTCTTGCAATTTATTTAAATAATTCACCATTCAGCCTGGAAAGTGTTGAAATTTAAAAAAATTGTCATCTATAAATGCATGTTTTGTAATTATGTGAACAGAACCAAATTATTGTTCATTCTATGAAGATATTCATTATAAAATTGCCTTGGCAATATTGGTGATACTTTATAAATTAAATTAAATAATTGTGGCGCTACCTCAGACCAAAATTATTCCAAGTATCCATGGAAAAGGGAGATGATCTCGCTAGTCGCTATACTGCCTGAGGTTAGTGAAAGGTTATGGAAGAAAAGCTGCATTGTGCCATCAATTGGGGAAGAGCCAAATTGGATGAGCTGACAGCAAAATGAATAGGACACGTGAGTTGATGGATGATGATAATGAGATTAGCTTCCCTGTCATTCAGACCAAGTTGATGATGGAATTCAACGAACTGTTTAGAAAATGTTGTGATTTGAGTAGTACAGTCGTGGTCAAACGTTTTGAGAATGTCACAAGTATTGGTCTCCACAACGTTTGTTGCTTCAGTGTTCTTAGATCTTTTTGTCAGTAGTTACTATGTTATACTGAAGAATAATTGCAAGCAGTCCATAAGTGTCAAAGGCGTTTATTTACAATTACATTAAGTTTATGCAACAATGAGTCAATATTTGCGTTGTTGACTTCTTTTTTAAGACATCTGCAATCCGCCCTGGCATGCTGTTAACTTCTGGGCCACATCCTGACTGACGGCAGCCCATTCTTGCATGATCAATCCTGGGAGTTTTGGGAACGACCATAAGTTCTCAATGGGATTAAGTTCTGGGGAGTTTCCTGGCCATGGACCCAAAATGTCGATGTTTTGTTCTCTGAGCCACTGAGATGCTTTATGGGGAGGCTACAGACTGCAGTTTTACGCCCCTGTTATTCCTGATGCATCCAGTAGGGGGAGAAGGATATACGGCAAAATAACATAATTAAATTGACGCTCGAAACTTACACATTAATAACCGTCCGGTCTAGAGACTTTAAATAATTTAGAGGTTTTGATTCATTTAAATAAACGTTATAGACAGTGGAACAATAGATAGGAAAATTATCTGCAATACAGATTAAAATATCCAGATATTCAGTTGGACTTCACTCTTCACTCAGTATATATATTTTAGATGGGTTTAACAGCAAGGTTTCAGAGTGGTTAAGGTTAGGGTAAGGGTTTGGTAATGGCCTGTCTGTATCACACTGTAATGTAGAACAAAACACACACAAAGTGGATTTGATCTTGCTAACACTGGCATGAAAAATGCAGATTATTTAACATACCTCAATTCATGTTGCTTCTAGGCTTGGTCGGCTGCTATAAGTTCTGTTCTGAAATATACTAGGCTCATATTACAGAGTCCCCCTACTGGAAGCATCAGGAACAACAGGGGCTTAAAACTGTCTGGGCCGTAAAACTGCCTGGGCCGTTTTATATATCTACCGGCTCCAGGTCTGCAGCCTCCCCCTTCTCCTTAGTTGTCACTTTTGCCTTATGGCAAGGTGCTCCATCATGCTGGAAAAGGCATTGGTTGTCACCAAACTGATCTTGGCTGATGGGAGAAGTTGATCTTGGAGGATGTGTTGGTACCATTCTTTATTTATGGCTGTGTTCTTAGGGAAAATTGTGAGGACTGATGCTAGTGCTCACATTGTCTTCTCCGGACAAGATGTTGAAAATGACCCTACCCCATTCCTCAGCAGTCTAATCCCTGTAACTTTTGCAGAATATCAGTCTGTCCCTGATGTTTTCCCTGGAGGTAAGTGGCTTCTTTGCTGCCCTTCTTGACACCAGGCATTCCTCCAAAAGTCTTTGCCTCACTGTGCGTGCAGATTCACTCACACCTGCCTGCAGCCATTCCTGAGCAAGCTCTGCACTGGTGGTTCCCCGATCCCACAGCTGAATCCACTTTAGGAGACAGTCCTTGCGCTTGCTGGATTTTCTTGGGCACCCTGATGCCTTCTTCATAACAATTGAACCTCTTTCCTTGAATGTGATCTCCAGCCTTGCCCTTGTCAACACTCAAACCTGTGTTAACAAGACAGTCACTGATATGATGGCAGCTGGTCCTTTTGTGGCAGAGCTAATGCCGTGTTCCATTTGTACTTAGAGGTCATAAATTCCGAGTTCCTAGTCAGAATTTAACTGGAACGCCCACCCAAGTGGGAAATTACTAGTCGCGAAGTAGGAGATATTTCACTACCCCCAAGTTCATTTTCCAAGATGACAGCACCCTGTAACAACAGTAAATAAAATTTGTTGTTACTGTAAATTTTTTGTAATCGTTTTATTTGTTTTTCACGAAAATTGTCGTACACACAGTATTGCTAAGGCGTTAGAAGGAGTGAAAACACACGGAACTGCGTTTTATCAACTGGTTTTCCTTAAAATGGCTAACATAGCTAGTTGTATGCTACTTGTATGCCTGACCTGTTTTCCCACTTCGGTAACTGGAATGCGATCAACTTGTTTTACTCGAAATTAGTATTTGTGACATTCTCAATACTTTTGACCATGACTGTACAGTGAAAGTGTTACTTCAGCAGAAGGTAGAGGAGATGAATGATGATCAGATGAAATGGTTTGAACCCAAGGCTAAAGACTTTACAGATTTTGTGGAAAGCACTGATGCATGGATGGAAAGTTCCCATCTAAAAATGGAAAAAGCTACTTAATGCAATGACGAGGATCAGCCTTCAGATAGCGCATCATCCGTAACCTCCACGTTGAGGAGGCATACGTCAAGGTCTTACCATTTTTCACATATATCCTCAGCCTCATCTGCTCGGATACAAGTCGAAATGGAGCAGCTATCATGAAGCAAAGGCAAGCACTTGAATGAGAGGAGGTCCAGCTTAAGACGCATAGGGAAGAGCTGGAGATACTAACTGCTTTAGCTGCTTCTAATGCAAAAATCAAGATGTTTCGAAAAGTTTCTACAAGTCTCATCTAGAACTTCAAGTCATGATGGCATGAGTTCCTATCTGGAGGCAACTAAGGCAACACATTTACTAATCCCCGGTGAGATGAAACACTTGCAGAAAAGTGCTTCTTTTACCAATGCTATGTCAGTAGCTATGACCAAGCATGGTTGCCATAGCCCCCATAAGTCACCTACCAGAACAACTACAAAAGCAGAAGAGGACCATTCCAGTCTCCTCAGAACATTCCAGTCTTTAAAGTAGACCCTCTACAATACCAACTGTTCATCAGGGCTTTGGAAAATGGAGTGGAGGACAAGACAGACAGCAGCAAGGACAGACTGTACTTTATGGAACTGTGGGCAGCCCAGGGAGTGGATTCAAAGCAGTCTCCATATGGAGCCAGATAATGGCTATTGTGAGGCAAAGAGGCTACTGAAAGAGCCTTTTGGGAATAAAATCCAGATTTCAGTAGCATAAATAGAAGGCACTTACCTGGTCTACAATCAAGTCCGATGATGGAGAAGCCTGCCACTCATACTGTCTCTATCTCACAGGGTGAGGTAATGCTATGACAGCTTGTGAGTACATGGAGGAGCTTGATAATGCATCAAACCTGTGCCCGATCATTGCTAAATTCCCGAATAATCTAAGGGAAAGGAGAGGCGTGGTCTGTGGGACACAAGACAAGCAGGGCAACAGAGCCATATTCAAAAATCTGGTGGACTTCATCAACAAGCCAGGGAAGCTCGACATCCACTGTTCAGTGACATTAAGGATGAAGCCACCAAGGGTTAAGCTCTAGTGGCCCGAGGATCAAATAGGAGATTGTGGTATAGAGAGGTTTACAGCTGCAACACTGGTCAGCGATCAAGCTGAATGCACAGCATAAATGTCAGGGAAAAGGGACTTTGGTGCCCAAATCTCTGCCTTTGCCAGGCCCTGCCTCTTCTGCCAAGGTGAGCAGCATTACTGTACCTACACACCGCCACAGACTTGAGCTTTAAAAGAAGCTCTGGACGCCCTGTCAAGGACGCTTGTCAAAAAAGTACGGGGAAGCTTTAGACGCTTTTGGCCACTTTGGCCGCTCTGAAGTGGCAGGACATTCACATCAAGCAAGGAAGACTAGCAGACGTACTTAAATACAGATTGGTTGACTGTTGTTTGCCACTGAACCGTGTCATAGCTCATTACCATAAAGTTGAACAAACTTCAACTTTTCTGCTTGACGCTCTGGTCGCTCAACACGCCCAAAATGCGACGCCGACTGATTTGCTGGTCCTTGCAGGTGAGAGAAGCCGGCTTTCATTGAAAATGAATGACTTCCGGTAACTTTGACACTGAAGTCTGTGGCGGTGTGTATGTACAGTTACATAAAACACTGCAAGAAGATAAAGACATTGTGCTGGAGTTGATGTAGTGGCATAAGTTCCCAAGTCTGGACCACGTGCCCTGACTATGGCGGTTTGAGCCCCAGGTCACCCACTATCTTCATCTCTGTCTATCCCCCCCAGAATTTTTTTTTTAAAGAAGAAGACATCTCTTCACAAAGAAATTATAGACTTCCTGAAAGGCAAAGGTTTGTGTTTTGGTTGCCTGGAGAAAGGGCATATGAGTAAAGCTCGCATGGAGAAGCTGAGCTCAACACAAAGAATGCTTCAGGTGGTTTTCCCAAATTCAACTGCAAATGCAACTGATAATGATTTCTCCAGTCTCAATATTATTCAACCCCTTTATGGCAAAAATCTTCAGTACTTAGTAGAGCACCCTTTTGCTGTTATAACCTGCTGCAAATGAGATGAATAGCCAGACACCAGCCTCTGGCAGCATTCCTGAGGAATCTTAGCCCATTCCTCATGAACCTCATGGCCTCCAGTTCAGCAATATTCTTGGATTTGCATGCTGCAACCGCCTTCTTCAAAACCAACCTGATTTTCTCTGGGGTTCAAGTCAGCTGACTAAGATGGCCACTGTAGCATCCTTCAGGATGTCTTTAGCAACCAAGCCTTAGTCGACTTTGAGGTATACTTGGGATCATTGTCCTGTTGGATGGTCCAATGATGCCCAAACTTCAACTTCCTGTAATGACCACCCCGACTTCTGGACTTGTTCGGCGCTCCTCTTCCCCGGAGTTCTAGAGGAGTTTATTCAGGAGAGGACAGGTTTCGATTATGGACTTGTATTTTAGTTATTTGAACATTTTACGCATGCCGTATTTAGCAGGGCAGGTCTTGAGTCAGGAGAGGTGATTTGTTATGTTATATCAGGCTTATGTTTAGCCTATAGTTCCAGGCACCTGTTCTGTTACTTTAGAGCACTAGTCATTTCTATGCTCGTTAGGCACGCAGGTGCTTTTCATTTATCGCCCATCTACTGGGTATTTAAACCTGGCCTGTATGTTCAATCCTTGTCAGATATTGTCTTATGTAGATGTGTTTTCTATTAGTTACTTGCTGTATTCTATTGTATTTTCCTGTCCTCTGGATGAAATCATTTCGTTGGTTACTGCATCTGCTTCCTATTCATTACGCTACACTTCCTATCAGACGGCATCATATTTTCTCCTAGGATTTCCTGATACTTCAATGAATCCATTTTGCCTTCCACACATTGTAGCTTTCCTGTGCCAGAGGATGTAAAGCAGCCCCAGAGCATCACCGAGCCACCACCATGCATGACTGTGGGCGGAGTGTTATTTTCAGCATATGCTTAATTCTTCCTCCTCCAGACATACCGCTGATCCATTGTGCTGAAAAGTCCCAGTTGTATTTCATTGCTCCACAGAACAGAATCCCCAAACCTCTGTGGCTTCTTTATTTGATTTTAAGCATATTGGAGCTGAATTTGCTTGTGCTTTTTGATCAGAAGTGGTATATATCTTAGAGATCTGGCATGAAAAGTTTCTACATTTAGTACTGTGCTCATTGAAACCTCAGTGCCTGTTGCCACCAAGTCTTGCTGAGGACTCAAGGGTTTTTGACAACCTACCTTCTCAGAAATTTGGTTGCAGCTGTTGATAGCTTCTTTTGTCTGCCCCATCCAGGTAGTTTAATCACTGTTCACTTAACTTTGAAGATGCGAACTATGCTTCCAACGGTGTCTCTGGAAATATTCAGTGCCATTGTTATCTTTTTGTATCCGGTTCCTTGTTTGACAAGGTGGATTATCTCTTCTCTTCACTTTTTGGACCATATTTAGTTTTAGATATAATTCTAACATGCAGTCAAACTTGACACTCAACAAACCCCTGGCCAGTTCAAGTATTTCATGTTTTCCAGCTCAATCACACCTGATGTAGTCAAAAGTCAAAAAAGTCAAAAGTTGTTTATTTATCATATGCATTGAATAACATACATCGTCCTATGCAGATAAATTCTTTTTGACATGGCTCGGCGATTCTATGCAGTGGGCTTAAAAACAAGAATTACAACAATATAAGAATTTTAAAATAGTAATGACAATAGTAATAATAATAATAATAATAATAAAACACTATGTACTGAGCAGTGGTCTGGAAAATGTACAACAGTAGAAGTAGTAAATATTATAGCATTGGCATGGAAAATTGCTTTTAAAGCTGCATTTGAATTCTGCTACATCAGATGTAGAGAGCATAAAGTGACCAGAGAGTGTTAGTGCTCAACAGACAATTTGCGATCAGTGTCTGTGTTCCATGTTGAGCAGCCGAATGGCCTGTGGGAAGAAACTGTTTTTAAGTCTGGTGGTCCGCGCCTTGATGCTACGGTAACGTCTACCAGATGGCAGTAGTGAGAAAAG
>JACXGM010009668.1:15945-27372 GCA_016801145.1 Umbra pygmaea | reverse complement strand
TTGCTCGCCAATCCACGTGCCTAACCAGCCAGCTTGCCGTTTGGCAGACAAATCGGAGAGAGGACCATCATAGACGAACATAACGTGACTTCTAAACCTTTCAAACTCTTGATATAAGTCAGAGGCTTCCCAGTCGATTTTTGGGTGCTCGAATTGTGAAGATGCCATATTTTTTTAAATGCACTTCTGCTCTTTACAGGCTTCTGACACCATGTAAAGTACTGACATAAAACAGACACGTGTTTGTCGTAGCACAGGTTCTTTTTTAATCTGCGCCGTAAAACTACGGAGCTCAATCAGTGAGTTCACAGCTACGGAAGCCTTTGTGGCACAAAATTAACTATGCCACTAATATTCAAATTCACTTGAATACATTACACGGACAATGCATTGAAATTAGGTCTTTTATTTTGAAGGTTTTCTCATTATCCAAAACATATGACGTCATATTTAGTGTTGCTAGGAGAATACTGCTCAGAATCACAGTAGCCGAGTGATTTTTACTCGTTCTATTGTCCATACCTAGCTTATTAGCTACTCTGTGATGTCCGAATGGTTCGTTTTGTGTTTAATTATCGGCTTGTTGTTGCTTGTTATTACAATAGGGTACATTTTGTACTCCGGACTCCTATCAGAGATCAACATCCGGACTGGTTCGCCTCCAATCCAAAATATAACAATCGCCTACAAGTTTAAACAGGGACCATATAAAGAATGTGGACAACTATTTACTGAGAGTTGCAGCATTGGACCCGAGCTGTCTTGCATTTCAGTGTTCTACGATGATCCAGGAAAGGTAAACCTCTCTAGCTAACATAAACGCTCCAACAAACCCAACATCCTTGTCTGCACAGTGCTGGTTAAGACATGTTTCACCCAGACCTGCCAACAACTATCATATTCCATTACTAACCCTCAAGTCAATCATATTGTTTAAAACAAATAAATGAATTTAGTTATGTGTTTTTCTTATCTGTAATTAAGCATGTCTATACTTACACCTATTCCAGAGCCCCAATCAATAGTTAAATGCTGTCAATGTTTTCCAAACACCATAATTCTAATCTAGTCAAGCACATAAAATTTCGATCCTCGTACCTTTGACAGTGCACCTCATCATCAATTTTATTTGTCTATTTTAACTCTACCTACTAACCATATACATGTGTTGCATAGATCAATATACCAAGAGCAACTTTATGTAGGCTATGGTAAATCTTGCTATTCACTGTAAATTGCATATGTTAATCTTGTGCCATCTGTAAACACAAGTTATTTAATAGATTCCGTATTTCTACATTTACTCAACACCTGCCCCAACCACATTTATTGTTTTCTACCACAGCCATGTTGCCAGAAAGGAATTGATTTGGCAATAAGACTATACAGTTACATTACCTGTATGAAACCCATTATAATCTGCTCAAACAAATTAAGAAAACACTCAAATCACACATCGGGTCTTGATTACCGAAGCATATTAAAGACGAAAGTCTTTACTGTACATTGTGTTATTAGTTGAGAAAAAAATTATTTAACACTGGTCAATAGAAACCAAATCACCAACCGATTAAGGGCTGGATTCAAACTCACACCGAAAATCAAAGTAAACAATTGACAACACAGACTATTCCAACTTGTGTGAGTTTTATCCCAACAACTCATAATGTGACTCAGTAGTGCGTATGCCCCCACCTGCCTACATGCACACCTGAAAATGTCTAGGCATGCTAATGATGAGATGGTGGATGGTTTCCTGGGGGATCTCCTCCCAGACCTGAATCAGGGCATCACGGAGCTCCTGGAGAGTCTGTGGCGCTACTTGGCAGCGTCGGATGCACTGATACATAACACCCCAAATGTACTCAATTGGATTCAGGTCTGGGGAATGTGAGGGCCAGTCAATGAGATCAATGCCTTCATCATCCAGGACCTGCCTACACACTCTGGCTACATGAGGCTGGGCATTGTCCTGCACCAGGAGGAACTCAGGGCCCACTGCACCAGCGAACAAGTTCCGATGATGTTTCTTTGGATTTCATCCCAGTACCTAACAACAATCAGGGTACTGTTGGCTAGCACTTGGAGGTTTGTGCAACACTCCAAGGATATGCCTCCCCGGACCATCACTCACCAACCACCAAACCGGTCATGCTGGATGATGTTGTTGCAGACATAATAGTGTTCACCAAAGCATCTGCAGACACTTTCAAGTTTGTCACATGGGCTCATTGTGACTCTGCTCTCATCTTTTAAGTCAACGGGGTGCCAATGGCGTACCTGCCAATTCTGGTGTTCTCTGGTGAGTGTCATTCGAGGTGCACACTGCTGTGAGTACAGGTCCCTCTAGAGTACATCGGGCCTTCATGCCACCATCACGGAGACCTTTTCTGGCAGTTTGTTCAGAAACATGCACAACAGTAATCTGCTGGAGGTCATTTTGCAGGGCTCTGGCAGTGCTCCTCCTGTTCCTTCTTGCAAAAAGGAGCAGATACCGGTCCTGCTGCTGGGTTGATGCCCTTCTACGGCCCTGTATAGGTGTCCTTGTGTATAGACCGCCCGTCTCCTGATATCTCCTCCATGCTCTTGAGACCGTATTGATAGACACAGCAAACCTTGTGACGGCAGGTATGGATGTGCCATCTTAGAGTAGTTGGACTTCCTGTGCAACCTTAATGGACTGCAGGTACCGCCTTATGCTACCAGTAATGACAAGGACACTAGCATAATGCAAAACTGGGAGGGGGTCTGCATGACATAGTGGGCTGAGTAAATGCATTTCCTCAGAACATGATTCATGCGATTTTGGGCTGTTGGAAACAGCTGAAAAGATTGGATTTGTAATTTACTCCATTATCCACTAGATGGTGGTAAAGTCATGTATATTTAGCCTATGTCACAGGTGCATTAAGATAGTATACAGACTGTTGTATACATTTCCTGCTAAATCATTGTGTCTTTCTTGAAAGGTTTTTATTCAAATTAAAATATTGTAGTTTATGAACTACATTTGTACACAGAGTTTACTAAAAAAATGGTTTTGTACAACTAACCTTAGCAGTTTGGGTTTCTGGTGGCTGCTTTTTTGCCTCTGTGTACACAAACAATGTTCTCAATGCTCGAGTTCATGTGTATAACCCATGGTGAGACTTTGAGCAAAGTTTCATGTTGTGTCGAGCCTTCTTAGTGTTTTAAAAATAGCAATTTTGATGCTATCATAGTAGTGCCCCTATCACTCGCATTCAAAACGCGATTTGACCAAAACGGAGAGTCTTAAAAGTGGCATTTCCATCCTAATTATGCTTTTAAATGAAAGTATGACTCAGATACATTAACAAAAAGACCATTGGTTGCATTTTGGCGAGAGTTACGCTTTAATTGTAGATTCTTGAAAATAAAAGACTACGCTTCATGCTTTTCACAATATTTTGTCTATACTTTGTAGTTAGTCAGTAACATTACCACTTTAGCTTAATGATGAAGCTTTTTACACGTCAAGTCATGCTTACTAGCAAATGAGACTGATCAGTCAAATAGAAAGCACTGAAAGCAAACAAAAATAAGGCTTCTCGCACAGCAGACGTTAAGTACTTAACAGTCAACGTTGGACAAAGTGTTGTGTAATCAGTGTAAATTGACACTGTTTTAATCCAAATAATGTTTTTGGTGGTGATCGATTTGTTGTTTTTGTGCCTTGAGTATTGGGAGCAAGTTCAGAGGTGTGTGTGTGTGTGTGTGAGTGGGTGTTTGACAGTGTGTGTGCGTGCGTGTTTGACAGTGTTTAAGATCATATGTGTGGGTGTTTGACAGTGTGTGTGCGTGTGTGTGCGTGGGTGTTTGACAGTGTGTGTGCGTGTGTGTGCGTGCGTGTTTGACAGTGTTTAAGATGATATGTGTGGGTGTTTGACAGTGTGTGTGTGTGTGCGTGGGTGTTTGACAGTGTGTGTGCGTGGGTGTTTGACAGTGTTTAAGACAATATGTGTGGGTGTTTGACAGTGTGTGTGCGTGTGTGTGCGTGGGTGTTTGACAGTGTGTGTGCGTGGGTGTTTGACAGTGTTTAAGACGATATGTGGGGGTGTTTGACAGTGTGTGTCCGTGTGTGTGCGTGCGTGTTTGACAGTGTTTAAGACGATGTAAGAGAATAAGTGAGGCATTGCATTTTTATGGAAGGGTCTGAGAGAGGGGATTTTGTCAAGTTATCTGAAAAGTATGTTTCTCTTTGTGTGCTCATACTGTACATTGGTCATTTTAGGCGCACATGTGCTTCTTGTAACAATGACTAGTGTAGAGCCCTGGTGTTGCTATATGTGTTGACCTGTCAAAGCCCTATGATACAGTTGATAAATTCTCTGCTACTCTGCTGCTCATTCGCTCTCATTGGGGTCAGCCGTAGGTACTTGTGCTTGGTTTCAGAATGACCTTAGCAATAGATTACAGGTTATTATTGCAGATGGGTAAAAATCTGATTTTGGTACTATTCCTAAAGGGGTCCCACAATGTTCATTTTTGGGTCCGTTTGTTGTTCAGTTTGAACATACATGATATCTGTATGGTTGTGAGATAATGTACATTTTATTTAAATTCTGATGACACTGTACTATATGCAGTAGCTTCATCTCTTGCTCAAGCATTCACACTCCTGCAGACTGACTTTTATTTGCTACAAAATGCTTACCGTAATTTAGCCAGAAACCGTGCAACCGCGATAAATGCGCACCCTCCTACAACACGCATATATATTGTTTTGTGTAAAAATATCAGTATTGCGTGCACCCTCACAAAACGCACATCATTCTTATAGAAAGGTGACACCAACCTCATCTTGCCCAGACCTGCATTGATAAGCACTGAGCTAGTCAATGTGTTACACATTTTAACCCCCACAGAAGTGCAGATTACATTAAACCAGTTAATCCCAAAGTGGGGTATGCACATTGACGTTAGGGGATACGACAAAAACATTGTGGATCAATCTGTAGCTATTTCAATATTCAAACTGGCCTATGCAGTGCATCTGAAAAGTATTCACAGCGCTTTACTTTTTCCACATTTTGTTATGTTACACCTTTTCTCCGAAATAGATGAAATCAATTATTTTCCTCAAAATTCCACAAACAATAACCCATAATGACATTGTGAAAGAAGTGTGTTTGAAATCTTAGTAAATTTATTAAAAATGAAAAAAGCACATGTACATAAGTATTCACAGCCTCTACTCAATACTTTGTTGAAGCATATGCCAATTATTGGATATTTGACATTGTTGTTATTTATCCAGACACTAGTTGGTGATTATTTTCACCAGTTAGACTGGGCTGTACAAGAAAACATCACTTAAATGCACAGTGCATCCAGGAAGTATTCACAGCACTTCACTTTTTCCACATTTTGTTATGTTACACCCTTATTCTGAAATGGATGAAATTCATTATTTAATACTTAAATGTATAGGCCAGTTGTACCACTGTTGAACCACAATTGTTTTCCTACCCCACTTTGGGAATAGCTGGTCTATAATAACACTACATATAATAAATAATGACTGTATAGTTATCTTGTGTAAAAAACATGCCATATAACGAGTCACCGGGTATAGTGCGCAGGGAGGGTGCGAGGTTTGTAAAAATGTGGATATCTTGTGCGATATATTAGCTGAAATATGGTAAATTCAAGGAAAACTAAGTAGTTTTACATTTTTGTTTTACATTTTTGGTTTGTGTTTTTATATTGTGTATCACACAGGGCACAAATGCAAATCTCTGGTCTCAGTTTTTTATCCTTATGTATATAAAGTTAATAATAATAATACAGTAATAATATAGTAATTGTCATGACGGAGGCTCCTGAATGCTCAGCTCACTGTTCTGCTATTCATCTCCAATCATCATACATTTAGATTACATCATACATTTATTCACCATTCTCTTTATACGACAAGGATTTGTTCCAAGCCTCCCCTCGATCTCATTGACTAATACTGTGATATGGAGTCAGAAGAACAACACAAGTACATTGTCCACTATCTGTGCTTGATTCATACCCAGAGGACTCTGATGGAATGATTTTTAGCAGAAATACCAGCTCTGCATTTTTTTAAACCCTCTTTGTGACACTGTCACCCATTAGATTTTTCCCAAGCTCTCAATTAGTGCTGGTTCTCACAGGGTATCCTCTGTGCAAACATTAATTGCCAAGTACTGATGTAAGTTTAAATACGCCTAATTGGCGTAATGATTTCAGCTTGTTTGTAACACCAGGATGTTATCTGTTCCTAATTTAAAATCCCTAAGAGAATGCCTTTTGGCACCCCCTGGAGAAAAGGTAGAGGGATGTATGAGAAGAACAGAGGCTATATCCAAAATGGTCCAATTCTGTTTGCTACTCAGAAAAGGAAAATCGTTTTTTAATTGGATGAGGATTTTACGTTTCCAAAAATACAACTGTCAGAGGAGACGATTAACTAATGATTGGTTTTCATTTCCACATGGCTTCTTTCATCGGTTGCCTATCCTCAGATTCGTCACACCTCTGAAGTCCTCTTTTTTTAATCACTTCCTCAGTGGAAACAAAATACTCTGAGAGAAAGGGCTTGAAGTAGTCCTGAGATGGTTGCCATAGATACACGGTTGTGGTTGAGCAACTGTCCTGTTTCTACCCTCTCTTGCCTCCCTTCAAACAGCTGACACCAGCAAGTGTAAAGCTCCTCACTTTCTTCTCTCCTACACAGCTTCTTCTCCCTCCAAATTTAAGAAGCTTAGGTCTCAAGGTTATGTTTTATTAGGAGGCAAGGTTTCATTTGAGAAGGTTATTGATCTTAATGTCAGTTTTTAGTGTCTTTGGGACATGGGAATGGTCAACATGGGGTGCATTTTGAATGAGAGGGGGGCATGAGATGACACGTCTGGTAGTTCTGTGTTGTGTCCTGTGCATGGCATGAAAATTTGGCAATAACTTGTATCTGTGATCTGTGGTTACTTACTACATGCAGCATAGACACCCTCACTCAATGCCATGCCACCTGTGAGTAATGCTTTTAGATTGGCTCACTTCACTTGCCATAAATAACTAGGACTCAGGTACACACTGGTCTTCACCCTCACTTGCCGAGCACTAATTTCCCATAATTCTATGAACGTTAAGATGAGTGAAGTACCGGTAGTTAGCTAGTTGCAAAATCCATTATTCGCTAAATGCAGTTGCAGGTTCTTTATTCGTTAAGTACAATATCTTCATTCATGATGATCTGTCAAGCATGTATTACAGCAATTTTCATTTACTTGTTATACAGTTCCTATTGCACTCGGTCTTGGGTTCAGCATGGTAAATACATGCTCCGTCGGATTCAGATTTGATGAGTCTGTTGTGAACTTTTCATTTTATTTTGGGGTCACTGTCCTGTTGCACGGTGATGAGCCTTCCAAAGGGTTTAGAGGCAACTGGTTGTATCTGAGCAGACTAGATGTTTATGTACCCTTCAGAAATCATCCAAATGCTGTCATTAGCATTTGAATTCAAGCAACCCTTTTCCAGTGGCAGCCGTGCACAAACCCCCCCGCGTCACATTTTACTGACAAGTTGGTAAGCCAGATACATTTTTTTCAACACTATTTTCCTGACTTGTGTTTTTCTTGTGCCATCTGTCTAAAATACTTTTTCTTACAACTGCAATTTCTTTTATACTTTTTAGGTCATCCAGGTTTTTAGTCTGTCTAGCATTTTTGCAACTTGCAATTGTAGTCTGGCATCTGTAGTCTGTCTTTTGAAGTTTTCTCAGGATGGTAGTGGCTGACATCCACTCCTGGAACCCCCAGTACTGAGCTCAATATGCTTTCTTCTTAAGGTAGGACACGGCTGATTTTAGCATGCCTGTTTTGGCTATGTCTCTGAACGATTTTGTTCAATATATCTGTCTCATGATGGACAGATTGACTTGGATTGACACTACTTTGGTCTTTGTGTTGCCAAAAACCAGCAACAGATGCAAATGCAAAGTGTAGAATAAAGATTTGAAATAGACAGCTTGGGCATAGTAGACTGAGATGCTGCCTTGCAGGACAATATACATCATGATAGTCAGTGGTTTGAGCCTGACCGGCTTCTCCAAATCCCCAGCATGAGGCAGCGCAAATCGGCATCTCAAGTCAAGTTTATTTATAGAGCACAAGTTTAAAACAACCATAGTTGATCCAAAGTGCCACAGTACAATAATCAAATAAATTCTGTGTATAGACATATATACATAACATAGAACATGATGGATTTAAGATGGATTTAAAAGCAACCAGAGATTGAGAAGTCTGGATGTCTAAAGGTAAATTGTTCCAGAGCTTTGGGGCGACTAATGAGAAAGCTCGATCACCTTTTGATTTACACAGAGAGCGAGGGACAGATAAAAGTGACTGATCACAAGATCTTAGTGACCTAGAGGCTGTGTATGGCCTAATAAGATCACAAATATAATCTGGGGCCAAACTATTTAGAGCCTTGTAAGCAAAAATAAGTATATTAAATTTGTCTCAAAATTTTATTGGTAGCCAATGCAATGAGGCAATAACAGAGGAGATATGATCCCTTTTCTTAGTTCCTGTTAACAATCTGGCTGCTAAATTTTGAACCATCTGTAACTGAGAAAGTATAGTTTGAGGTAGGCCAACATTCAGAGAATTACAGTAGTCCAATCGAGAGGAAATTAGTGCATGAATCACAATGTCAAGGTCTTTACTAGATAGAACATTTTTTACTTTTGCTATAAAGCTACTCTTCACAACTGCATTAAATGCTTGTCAAATTGGAGAAGAGGATCAAAACAGACTCCAAGATTTTTTGTATGATTAGCCGCTTTCCGACCAAGTAGTTACAGGAACGTAGTTATAGGAACAGTCCACTTCTAAACAGTTCTACTAACTACTCTCCCCCAAAACCGGTTTTGCTCTTTGCATTCGCACTGGTCAAGTGGCCATAGGAACTGGTAGGAGGGATAAGGGCGTGACGCAAGTACCACAACAAGCTTTTATAGCGTCGTCACTAGACTTTAGTGTAGCGCTACATACAACATTTCACAGTTTAATGTTTGTAACACTGGGTGTATAATTGGAGATAAGTGTGTAAATTATCTTATGTATGCGGATGATCTGGTTGTTTTCAGCCCAAGTAGTGCTGGGTTCCTACCGCGGCTTGCTGTTCTTTCAGATTACGAGGCTGAAAATTTTACAATTTTATAAAAATAATGTTGTGATGATAATGTTCTAATAACGGAGTTCGAACCGCGGCGTTTAAAAACTAGACTGGATTCATAGAAATTGAGTAGCTACTTAACACAGAAACACGAAAGACGCAATAATCCCGCAATTTCTTCTATCGGAAAGCAAGAAAAAAAGGGTTATAGGAATGTTATGTTCTAGGAACTGCAAAAATCCCTGCGGTCGGAAAGCGGCTATTATGTAGGTTGTTACTTAAGAGAGCTGTGTTTTAATTGCATTGTTGGTAGCAGCAGGACCCAGTAGAAGCACTTAAGTTTTATTTTCATTCAGTTGCAGTAAGTTATTAGTCATCCAGTTCTTGACTTTGTTGAGGCATGTGAAGAGGTTGTTTAATGAAACGTAATTTCCTGGTTTGATTGGGAGATATAGTTGGATGTTGTCAGCGTATCAGTGATAATTGATGTTATTTTTCTTGAATATTGAGCCTAAAGGCAACATGTAGAGGGAAAACAAAAGAGAGCCAAGAATGGATCCCTGTGGAACACCACAATCGATCTTCACAGAGGGTGAAATTAATGTCATTTCAGAAGAATGTTATGGTCAATGGTATCAAATGCGGCACTCAAATCTAAATGTATCAGGATAACAGAAGACCCAGAATCAATGGACAATAGAATGTCGGAGCATAGTGCTGCCCACGATTTCGGATAGATAAATCGGATTATCTACCTTGCCAAGTAGCTCTCCATTGACTCCTTGTGTGCAGATCGGGCACCTTTAAATTAAATTGCGTAAGTATAGTTGGTGAGCGTAATCATCCAGTACATGATCTGACTAAAGGATTCCGTGTTGGATGAGCAGTGTGAAAAGAATCGGCCGGCTTGACAACATGTGGTTGGGTGAACCATGTGAGTGCCCTTCACCATCCCGCATATCTCCAAGGAGTTGCGGAGCTACCGACAAGGCAGGATTGGTGGGATTTGGACAAGACCAATTGGGAGAGGAGAAAGATTTGGAAAAATTCCAGAAGAAAAAAAAATTGACACTATACATTAATGTAATTTAGCAGATCCTGTTAGCAGTCAATTAATAAAATGTATTTTAAGAAGCCTTTTTACATCAGCATTTGTCATAAAGTGCTCTGATAGATACCCAGCCTAAAACCCCAAACCAAAAGCAACAAAGGTATTTGAAGCACGGTGGCTATTCCTCCTAGTAGTTGGAATGTAGGAAGAACCCTAGAGAGGGACCCTAGAGAGTCCTCTTCTGGCTGTACCGGTTGGGGAATCTGAAAGATAGACAACATACAGTATTAAGACCACATTGTTTTTCAGTGTACAATCAGTGTATGGAAATGGAATGGCTGTATGGCAATATTTGTGTAGCATAAACACAGTAAGGTGGACTTGGGCAATGACAGCAGGATGTGCTCTTAAGAGTGACAGGTGTTATTCAAAGTGACTAACAGTTTTTTTTTTACTTTGTCATACTGGCCTTGTGTGGGAATTAGGGATGTCACGAGAACCGATACTACCGAAACCTTTCGGTTCTAAAATGACAAAACACCGACGATGCCCATTTTTTTGAAGTACCGTAGGCACCGATACTCCGATAGCAACGATGCCAGTGTTGGCAATACTGTAGCTAGCTAGCTTTGTTAGGGGAGGATAACTGAAAATAGCAGGATAAATCAAAAGCAAACGAAAAGGGCTTCGCCTCCAGTTGCTAGCTAGGTAGTCTGCTTCGTTCGGCGGAGGATAATATACTTTTCTCATTTTTACACTTGTAGGTGCACAGTTCACGGAGGTACTGCAATACCGAGTTGATGCGTGGAGCAGACTGAGCAAGCCCCGTTTCCGAATCCCTGTTCGAAAAATCAATTTACTATATATAGTTCCCCGGTGGGGAGCGTATTAGATAGTAAACTGATAAGAACATATGATTCAAAGCTTTCATTATCCAATACAATACAATACAGCCGTATGGGACCAATGCCCAACACATTACACGCAATAATTCGCTCCGATTTGAAGCTAGCTTCTTTAGGGAGCCAGCTTCTTTAGTGGATTCCTAGCCTTTCGTAGTTTCGCCTTCAAAGTAATAGCGCTTCATTCAACGCGATAAACATCGCTTAACAAATATGGAAACATTAAACATTTCGAAAATATGCCACTAAACTATATTAGAATAGTGTGACATATTTACTAACTTATAATATTTTAATAAG
>JACXGM010009668.1:0-15845 GCA_016801145.1 Umbra pygmaea | reverse complement strand
GATACTGGTGGTAAATGTGGATATCGCATAGATCACATAAGTCATTCGCGACTTACCTAATACCATGTTGACATGCTACCTTTGGTCTCCAAAAACCTTAAACTAGCCAAGAAACGGTGCGCAATGTTGTGAAAAAAACATGTTTATCTTGTTAGCTGAATTGCTGCACAGCTATATCCACCGTTTTGTTTTGCACTGTTGTTGTTTTTGCACAGTACCTTTTGAAAAGCTGTCTGGAATGTGTCTGGGGAGTAGTTGTTGCACTGTGAGCATTAATTTGACTTTATTATGTTGTTCTGTGCTATATTGCACGTGTTTTTTATAGCTTGTTATGATATTTTTCAAGTATTTTAATAAATGTTTCAAGTTCAAGTAGTTGGAATCTTAGAAATCTTTTTTTACCGTGGTATCGAAATCGGCATCGAGAATCGTGTAATTTTACTGGTATTGGCACCGACTACTGAATTTTTGGTATCGTGACACCCCTAGTGGGAATCAAACCTAAATACCTGATGTTACCAGAACCATGCTCTTACAAAGTGACCTACACAAGACTGTGTTCAAACATACAAACCTGCCTAATAGTTAACAGCTCAAAGCTAATTGTCCAAATACACATTTGGAACTAATTCAAGATGGGTAGACTCCAACTTTTTGAGATTTAGATTTATGTAAAATGTCTGTTGAAATATAGGAACCTGAGTTAAAAACATTCTCAGGATTGGTTATATTGGTGGCATTTGTAGAATGTCAAGCCATAACAATGAACTACAGTACTTTCTTTTTCAAGTGACCAGCTTAAAAATGTAGTAGAAATTTGATTACTTGATATTTAAAATCTGAAAAAGAAATGTTTATGGAATAACAATGTAATATGCTACTTACATAAGCACGGCATAAAATGCTTAAATTATATTAGAGATGGTAGCATATGGCCATTGACAAACACTGTGGAAGTACATTTCATCATATCCACAGCAATTTCTGTCCAAATGGCAAAATATGCAAAGTGTAGGAAATCATTGTCCCATCTGAACAGTTTTTTCAGATTTCTATTATATCATGAAATACATGTTCTACAGTTTTGGAAGCTGGTCACTGAAAGAGAAGGTTGTCCTATTTTCAGTCCATGCATTTCTAAGTAGTGCACCTTTATTTCATGATATTCATTGAGTCTCCACTGAGTTGGGTATATCTGCTTTCATTTTTAAAGCACCACGTTGCTCAAAGATATTACAAAATACATTATTTATAAATGTTCTGGTATCCGTCTGTCAATTTTAGACGATAATTGTGGCTCCCTGTGGTGGATTGTAACAATTTTTCTAGGTACCTGTGATGTACATCTGCTGTGTTTCTTTTGCTTTTGATTTTAGTAATGTCCAATTCATTGCGATGGGGTGTGCAGGATGTATTTGTTAAAGAAGCTTAGCTCATAATTGACAGCCTGTTGAAATGAAAGTAAATCATTATAATCTTTCTTCCAATATCCTGCAATTTGACTTATTTATCCAGGACTTATGCATATTTAAAGTGTAATTCCCTGCCTTTTAACTACTAAGTGTCATAAAGATGGGTCTCTGTCGGTCCCATGGGCTCTTACTACATCTTGTCTGTCATCATGGGGAGTCAGATGGCTCAGCGGTTAGGGAGTTGGACTAGTAGTCGGAAGGTTGCCGGTTTGATTTCCAACTGTGCCAAATGTTGGTGTGTCCGGCAATGTCCCTGTATTTACTGTAGGTCACTCTGTATCAGAGCATCTGCTAAATGACTAAAATGTAAATCACAGCATAGAAAGGTAATTATGCAGGCCACATTTCTGTCAGTGCCTGATTATGCGCCGGTGTGTTTGAAATAGAGCCCGACCGATATATTCATTGACCGATATTATCTGTAAATATTAGCAGTTTACAGATATATTCGTATCGGTGATATTTCCACCGATAACGACCGATATATTTGTTTGCAATTCTTTATTTGTCCGGAAGAAGGCCTCCCCTTTAAGCTAGATGTTTTTAGGGGCTGTAAAACAGTTTATATTTCTGTTACATGATCTTTATACCATTAATTGTGAGCTTTTCCAAGTGTGTCTTTGTAGTATGCAAATGTTCTATTTTAATTCTTATTTAAGTTGTTGTCTAACAACTTTAAATTGTTATTTTTATATTGTTATATCACAGGGCACAAAAGAGACCCTAGTCTGAGCTTCTTTTCCCTGTATAAATAAAGGTAAAAAGAAAAAACATATCTGTGTGGCAGAATAACAGCATCACGGAGGGCAGGGTTCATATCCAGGTTGCTGCATTACGGCACAACTGTGTCATGGTGTCCAAGCTTCATATCCTGGTTGTAGCATTCTGTCTAATCTAGGGGTGGTGCATATTGGTACAGTGCTGCCCGGGGTAATCATACACAATTACCTTGTCACATCCTTGTGTGTACAGTATGTCTGGCACATGTAAATTGAGTCACGGTTGTGTGATTATTTCAGGCTTCTGTGTTAAACGAGCAGTTTGATACGAATCGGACGGCTTGGTGACACATGCTTAAAAGAAGCATGTGATCGATCTTGGAACATCCAGCACCTGCGATGGGTTGCTGACGAGATGTGGCTTAACATGAGAAATTGGGAGGGAAAGAAAACAAGTGGGAGAAAATGAACTCAAACAGAACTAAATATCTGTTTCAACAATGAAATATTTTTATTCAGTAATATTAGAAAAAGGCAGCACAGATTGGAAAGAAAACAAAATATAGGTTATATAGCTTTTATTTTTAAAGAGTATTTGCCCTAAGAAGCCACTGAAACATTTTTCTGTCCATCCTTCCCATAGTACATTCCTGTGTGGCTAACATCAGTGTTGGGCAAAGTTACTTTTAGGATTACTTTTTAGTTATGTTTAGAACTTGATGAGTTCACAAGATTTGGGAAGTCCATAATTGAGACAAAGTGATCATGTAAATGGAGTTCATATCTTACTGGTGACCATGATTGATATTTTCTTTACTCCTTCTATTTGTTTTATAGGTCACTGTTAAGATTTGAACTCCATTTACCTGATAATTTTGTCTTAATTAGGCACTTCCCAAAACTTATGAACTCATCAAGTAACTGAAAAGTAATCCTAAAAGTAACTTTGCCCAACACTGGCTAACATCAACCAATTTATTAGTATTTTAGCCTGAGCATGGGATAAACATGAAAAGAATAGATCACAAGGAAATGTGTGCTGGAGAAGAGAAAGAGCAGATGAATGGTTGGAGAGGAGCAGGAAGAGACGGCAGGGAAAAAAGGAAGAAGAGAGAGGGGGAGAGACGAAAGGATGTGGGGAGGAGAGAGTAGTGGGAGGAGAGGGTGTGAGGTGCTTGTAAGTGGCTGTTAAATTATGAATAAACGTTCAAAGTTGGTTTTGAAGTCCATCGAACCCCCAGAGGGCACTGTGACCAGGGTTTGTAGCTACTTCTCTTTGTCCACATGCCTCGCTTTGAATCTTACAACGTATAACAAATGCATTCTACAGCACCCACCCGCTGCTACCAAGAACAAAAGTAAAACACTACAAAAGCCCCATTGCCGATGAGACGTCACATTTTCCCCCTCAATCTGTAGGCTATTTTGAGAATATTAGAATGAGTACTAACGCTCTTTTGCTTTTCGTCAACAGAGCTGTATCGGTTTAATTTAATGTCAAAACCTATGGGAAGCCGTTAGTTGCTGCAAGAGGTGCTGGAGAGCCAGAATTATGCGCTCTTCCCTGTGTTCTAAACATCAAATCCCTAGGGCAGTGGAGGGGACAATGGCCTGTAGAGCATTCTATGTGTCGGACGGGATATTAAATGGTCTCTCTGTGGTCAGCAAGGACTGTATGGGTGTTGCAATTTCAGCTTGAAACTCATAATCAACACCTAATCACCCCAAAATAAAATTGTCTTTCCTAAACCTGTAAAAAATATTTTTACAGATGTTCTTTGTAAAGGGTTTAAACAATGTTTTCCATGCTTATTCAATGACTAAAAATAAATTATGGACATGCACCTGTGGAACAGTCATTAAGACACTAACAACTTACAGATGTGGCTAAGCCACAGCGCTCCATTGACTTTAACACAGGCGTCTCATATTTTTGGTCTCGGCAGGCTATTACCGTCTAAGTTTTATCAAAAATATGGTTAAACGTTGTGCCTGGGGCATTTGTAACACAGATACGCGTTTCCCAGAGAGGTTGGAGGGGGGTGTCCGTTTTTTTCCCTTCCCAAAACCGAAGTCAAATCCTGAAGAGTGTCAGCTAATGTTAACGTTACCTAGCATACCGGTTGTTGATACGCTAGCACACGCTGCTAATAAATACAACGTTATACTCGTGTGGTTCGTTTGCTTTGTAATAACGGTTATAGAAGTGAATAGAGACCTACCCAGCTGTGCATGACCAATGTTGCTCCTTGATATTGTTAGTCCCAGCCTCCATCTCGATTAGTAGGACGCAATGGTTAATTTTTTGACTGTGACCGGTATGCTTTTGCCTCTATTTGGATGCCTCGTTGTTCCCTGCGTTTCTCCTGTATGTCTTGGATAGCCTTTGAACGCATATTGCAACCCCTTTTGCCTACTTCTATCGGACACTTTATTTGCTGCTTTATAAAAGTTTGATACAATTTCAGCAGGAAGAGCTGTCACAGCATAAGCCATGTTGATCCCAAACCAGAGCCCAGATGAAGTTGTCGGATGTAGCAACAGTAACTAAGGGGGGCGGGGCTTAGCCAAAGGTGAATTAAGACGACCGTTATAAAAACTTTGGACAGTAAAGAGACTTTCTACTGACTCTGAAAAACACCAAAAGAACGATGCACAGCTGGGTCCCTGTTTATCTGCATGAATGTGCCTTTGGCTTGCTGCAAGTAGGCATAATGTGGCCAGGGCAATAAATTGCTATGTCAGTACTGTGAGACACCTAAGACAGCTCTACATGAAGACAGGAAGGACAGCTGATCGTCCTCGCAGTGGCAGACCACGTGTAACAAACCACGTGTAACAAACCACTTGCACAGGATTCGTGAACATCACACCTGCGGGACAGGTACAGGATAGCAACAACAACTTCCCGAGTAATGCCAGGAACGCAGAATCCCTTCATCAGTGCTCAGACTGTCCGCAATAGGTTGAGAGAGGCTGGACTAAGGTCCTGTAGGGTCTGGTCTGGGGCGGTGTGTCACACCATCATCGGACTGAGCTTGTTGTCATTGCAGGCTCAAAGCTGTGCATTACAGGGAAGACCTCTCTCGTGGTACCTTTCTTGCAGGCTCATCCTGACATGACTCTTCAGCATGAAAATGCCACCAGCTATACTGTTAGTTTTGTGCGTGATTTCCTGCAGTGAATATCAGTGTTCTGCCATTGCCAGCGAAGAGCCCGTACCTCAATCCCATTGAGCACGTCGGGGACCTGTTGGATCGGAGGATGAGGGCTAGGGGATTCCCCCCAGAAATATCTAGGAACTTGCAGGTGCCTTGGTGGAAGAGTGGTGTCTCATAGCAAGAACTGGCAAATCTGGTGCAGTCCATGAGGAGGAGATGCACTGCAGTACTTAATTCAGCTGGTGGCTACACCAGATACTGTACATTCTTTGACCCCCCCCCCCCTTTGTTCAGAGACGCATTATTTTGTTGCTGTTGGTCACATCTCTGTGGAATCTGTTCATATTATGTCTAAGTTATATAATCTTTTTATGTTCATACAATTATTTTCACAAATTTGCTGAAAAATAATAGCGGTTGAAAGTGAGAGGATGCCTCTTTTTTTTGCGGAGTTTATATACCAAATGTATGTAATTAAAATATAAGTTGCTTTGAATAAGCTGGATGAGTTAAAAATGGTAAATGTAAGAATGAACTAGGCTTTCCCCAGCCCTGTGCTGATAGAATAGGCTACATTAGGCTGTACTCTACTGTAGGTTCTTCCTCCAGACCTGCTGACAGTTGTCGTTAATTAGGAGCAGCATGAATGGGCTGTGGAGCTCATGGATCCAGTAGCTAATGAAGACTCTGTCTGCCTTGGTCTGTGACGCTACCGCCGCATGTCACAATAGATGTAACACACAGAACCTCCACCGTGTTTCTATCCCTTTTGCTCCTTTGAACCATTTTCCACACAAGACTCCTTACAAGTATGCTATGCAAATAAGATGGCGTTCAAGTCTTTAGGGAATGATTAACAATTTATATAAAAATTTAAATCTGAATTTAGAACCTAGCGTTTATGAACAAAGGGTAACAGAAAGGAAAAACAGCTGGACAGTCCTACTGTTCGTGTGTCTTAATCCACTCATAGTGACAGCACATTTGTATTATATTCATATCTAATTAAATCATTCTGATATATAATTATCTTGTGACACCCACATTTTATAGTTCTATAGTAAGTTAGCAAACAATTTGTGGAATGTTGACATCTGGTGTGACTCAGGTTCATTACAAAATTAACACTTAAACACTCCCTAGACAAGCTCTGGTTAGGTAACTACACGTTTTTACCACAGTGGCTAGCTACGTTGTTACTCAAAATTCACAATTCAAATCACAATTATGCAATGTCAATATCAGCATATGAAATAGTTAGGGATTTACATTATATAACAGTACTCACATCGGTATCGGCCTATATTTGGCTAAAAATTTTATATTGTTATCGTCCAATGTGTAGGTTAACACCAATGTGAAAGTGTGATATGTAACGTCACATCTAGAAGCATCAAACCAAGCAGGGTCTGTAGTGAGGTGCGTTAACATTTTGTATGCTGTTGTAGGGGATCCATACATTTTCTGATTTAATTCAACACGTTAGGGTAGTCATCTACCAGTCACACACAGTCTTTTAAAAAACGTTAAGCTAACAGCACCAAAGATAAACCACTGCTATGGAAAACTACTGCATTGAGATCAAATGCAAACCGATTGTGTCATCACACCATATTGTTCCTTTACATTTTTCAGGGAGACTTGACATTTGGCTCAAATGACAAGATTATGATTAGTTTATCCTTTTGGTCTCTCTTTATCTCTCTCCAGGTGCAAGGGGAGAAGTGTCGCTGTGCAGTGGGCAGTATACTGAGTGAGGGTAATAATAAACCCAGCGAGGCGCTCATACAGCTCTATAAGAAGGTTGGTTTCCAGATCTTTACCTTCCCTGTGGTCACCCACGTTGTCAGTGCGACCTTCCCCCACAGGACGTCATTATCCATCTTTTTTGGAGTGAAAAGAGTCTATCCCCAGCTGAACAGCTACATCAAGGTAAAGTATCCTCACCATTATATATGCTGTCCTGTATTCGGTCCTATCATTATCTATGCCTTTATCCACCTCAAGAGTCATCCATCCCCTAGGCCATTCAATTAATGTTTACTCAAGCCCGTTGCCCAACACTCTCTAGCCCTCACGTCTACTAAGATTGAGAACTTGTATCCACACTGACTCAGATCATCAGCAGGCCTGAGGCTGCTTGAAAAGTGAGTCATTGCCAAGTCCATGCAAAGGATCTCTGAAGGTTTAATTATGCAGCACTCTTGCAGTACAGGTGGCATCTCCATGGGTATCGCCAGTAGAAGCACTGAGCTCCTGGTAAAGGTGACTGTTTCTGTGTGTGTCTGTGCCTGCCTGCATGCCATCTTTCCTTGCCATGACTCTCTCAGCCATCTGCCTTGGGCCAGGGTCTGGTAAATCCTGGCCCGTAACCCATCTGTACAAGTTTCATTGGAGTACGATCAATAATGTTCTCCCCTCAACCTAAGCCACTAGCAGGGGCACTTAAGTGTTCTTTGAAATGGTTGGGTCAACAATGTACTTTGCAGGAAATGTTTGTATGATTATTATTCTTTGGCCGTTATACGACCATGCAGAGCAATCGTTGGACATAATGTCTCCCACAAAATGGCTGCCCATAACATTATAAATCATTGTTTGTTCATTTCATAGATAGGTAGTGGGTCCATGTTCATGTGTTGCTACAATTAGTCTATTTTGGGTAACAACAGACTCTAGTGATTGATTTTTTACATGAGACACGAACAATATATTCAATCAATTTGTGTACAACTTATTTGTTAATGCTTTTAATAATCAGTTATTATAAACCTGTTAAATGTGCCGTTTTTGCTATCACATACTGTTATTATTTCTTTACACACTATAGAATTGAATTTGGTTACATTTTACTAGCTTTACAATTAATTCACAATGTTTATTGCAATGAATTAAAACTAGCGCTATTAGTTTGAAATGAAATATCAGAGTTTGTGTTGCGGGCATTATATACTGTTGCAAGGGGACCGGGCTCTAGAGTGCATTTTGTATCACGGTATGCATATCGTTACAGCCCTAACGAACATGTTTAACAGTTTGCAACGGGCCTTGTGGCCTGAAGTGTCCAAACATGAACCTTTCTGGTTGTAGGAAATAGGGTGAATGATGACTCATCAGATCATAATACATGTTTCCATTAATCAGGCATTCAGGTTTTGTCCTTTTTGTATCAAGTGATGCGTCTGTTAATTCGCCTTGAAGCAATATCGAAAAGGTGTCGATGCCATCAATTCCAGCTCACAGTGTGCCCTTTTTGTTGAGATGGGTCACAGAGGCGCTGATTCAGTTCTGTGGATATTTTATAGTAAGGACGTTGTTCATCTATCGGTGTTGGTCAGTGTGGACTTGCTACCACTCTTCCTCTGTGCAACTTAAGAATTATTTGTGAGAGTGTTCCTCTTGACACATTTATAGTTTTGCACTTTTGTGACCTGCAATTCGGGTACCCACTGTTGTGACTTTTTGGAACTCTGTTGCCTCAAGTGAAATATCAAAATTGATGTATTTATATGAAGCATTTCCAATTGGCAATCACCCTAACCTGGCCTCTGCTGCTGTGTTTGCAATTGGGATTTAGTTACTTCAAACTTACCTTCTTTTGCCATGTGTTGTTTCCGTTATTTTATCATTGATTTATTATGTGGAGTTTCGTCCAGGTCATGATTTACTAGGGGACTTTGCTCCAGCTTTTAAGCCTTCTCAGTGAACCCTGTGACGTAGTAATTTGACCTGATATTGTAGGAAATGATGGACCCTAGGAATGTTGATGAGTGAAGCTAACAGCTGAGCACGTAGTAGCTGATCCCTTCATTTCATTGGGGAATTGATACAGGGAAGCCTGATGGTAAGGATAGTGAGAGGGTACAAGACGAGAGGCTTTCTCATTCAGAAAGCTCCAACATGACACTCTTTTTACTATAGTCTTAAGGATCACAAAGTTCACTGTTTGGCAAAAATAAAACAAGACATTTATAGTTAGGGTAAAGCACTGACCATGTAGAAAGTGCAGATCCCACCAGTGCAACCAATATCTTTATTGATCTGTCAAAAAATGGATGAAGTCCTAAAATGTGACTCAAGGAATTTGAGGAACTGTACATGGCTGCTCAACTCTACTTCACAGAAGACATGCTAACCTGCAAATTCCCATGGTTTGCTGTAATTAAATATAAATGTCAAATGTGATACTATCAGATCATATAATAGTGGATGTCAATTTTCAACTCCCTAGTCCCTACCAGAATCATTTGACAAGTATGATATTTTCGAACTCTCAACCTGATAATATAAATCAGTAATAATAACATAACAGCAGTCAGTGTTTCACACAATAATTTGTACCCAGCTGTTTCAGAGTCTCTTTGGAATTTCAAAACGTCTGCGTAAGCCCAGTTGATTTACTGTAACTGATGATGTTTTCTGTGCCTTCCTTTTTCAACATAAGCAAACACATATTAATTGTAAAAAACATTAGTGTCCCATTCTAAAATATGTGCAGCCATTTTAACAATTACTAATGTTAGTAATTTAGCACAATTCGCAGCAAATATTGTCTCAGTGGCAACAAATCACAGCACTCCCGAACGTTTGAGATTGCATCTGCTGACGGGCACTGCAGGGCGGTCTATGAATAGTTATCAACACGTGCATATTCCCAAACTCAACAATGAACAAACATAGAGGTACTTTAGAACGATCTGTTGCAGGATTTAATGTGCAATGTATACGTGTGTTATAATATGGTCAATGCAGAGTTTTGTCTTTAAGAGGGGAGCTAATTAGACTGGTGATCATAAAGTCACAAGTTTTGTATTTTTGTTAAAAGCAAGACATGATTAGTTTTATTCAAGCATTATGTTTTTTTCTTTCTCTACATGTATTTGGCCACAGACTTCAAAGTACTTTTTAAGACCCTCTTGATTACTAGTTCAAAGTAATAAAACCTTTGTTATTTTTATTGGATTTTATACATATTTCATAAGTACAATTTGGCTTTGATTCAGAACCATAATATGTAGCCTGCTAAGACTACCATCTGCACATCGAAACTGAGTTATTCGTTGACAACTGGCGGAGTGTTATGTGTGACCGACCACTGATGTGTTGTGTCTTCACTCACACTTCCTTTAGGATTACATTATGTATACACAATTGTAGAACACCATAAATACACACAGTTAATAATTTTGAATGAATAATTTAATATCATGCTTTTTCCCACTTTTTAATTATACTTTGCATTGTTCTGCTATACACAGACCTGATACTGGGTGTCTTCTCAGATGATTCTCTGCCAGGTTTGCTCATGCTTGCTCTGATGCTCTTTTTCCTTTAGCCTTTTCCTGGTCATAGGAGCATTTCTGTGAATAAATCAGAATGCTAAGTGTCCAAATCTTGGTTTTAGCTGCTTCCCAACAAGAAAAAAGCTTTAAGGGGATTTGACCTGGATCTTGCGGTTTGCTCAGATGTGACCACATCGAGTGAATCTGCAGAATTGTCACAGCTGACATTTAGATGTTTTATCCCTTGTGCTTATTTGACTTACCTCACTATTGGACTGAATTATTTGATAGGATTTCAGGAAGGGCAGCTTGATGATCTTAACATTCTCCGTCAGATGAGAATGCTCCACTGGCTATCAACCCAGAGAGTGAAACAAGTGTGTCGTTTTGCCTATGCACCCAGATGGAGGGCCTAAGATTGCAGCGCCACTCTGCAGGTCCAGGATAAAACTGAAGTACACTGAGGTTCTCATGCCAGTGGATCAAAACACAATGTAGAGAAAGGACATCAACTCCTGGAAGGGATAATGAGCATGGCACAAAACATTTCAGCCCTGCAGCGTTTGACCATGACCCACACAGTGTAAGCTAACCCATGGGCCGGTAGCCCCTTTTGAACTACTCCTGGTAGTTAGAACAACCACAGCCTGCCCCGAAAGCAACACAGCTCCATTTGACCTTTTCTTACATAGGCCTACTCCTACACATTCATTATCTAAGCTTTTTATTCTCCTACAATATGTGCTCTAGTGCTTTTCAGGGCTACCTGTAGCATTGTGTGTGTGTGTGCGTGTGCGTGTGTGCGTGCGCCCTTGCCTCCATTGCTACTGTGTAGATAGAATCTCTGGAGACTTCGAGCCAAGGGCTGACTGTGCTTAGTGTGTGGCTCTGTGCATGGTGTCATCTCAAAGCATTATTCGCACCATTAGAATTGTATTCCCTGACACCAGGTCTATCTTTTATTAATGTACTTCAAGTGCAGACTCATGCTGATATTGCTCAGGTGTCCAGCAGGTGGCAGTAATAAATTGTCTCAGTAATGCACAGTGTAGACCAGTGTTTTTCAAACTTGAAACTTGAAAATGACAAACCATCGTGACCCAAATGTCATGAAAATAGGTGTTTGCAAATATACAGTTTTCCTATCATTTGTATTTGTATGTAGGGGTATTAACATAATACATTAGAAATTGTCACCAGAATAATAATACAACATTAATTTTCTCAATATTGACAGTATTATATCACAGACTTGTGTTTTATAAAAACATGTTATAATACCAAAATAACCAAGATAAGGTGGTTTTCCCACAAATATCAGATTACATTCATTACATAAGTATTAATTTACTTACATTCAGATAAAAAATATCCATGATGCTGTTTTAACTAGCTATGTGAAACTAAAGTCAAATAAAAGTTTGGAAAACTGTAATAAATGGCAATTATTTTTGTTACTTCTAACAACCAGTGCATTGTGTGAACACGTTATCAACAGGCTATTCTGTCTGATGTAGGTAAGCCTTACTTACCTACATAAAAAGGCCCTATAAAATCTGTTTTATTTTTGGCCAATTCAATGAGCGAGACTACGGTATAATTACTTCAAGCGATTTATATACATAGCCAAATTATTGATGTTCGTCATTGTACCCCATTTAAATGGTAACCTAAGCATTTGGATTAGTGAGTAAAACGAAGAAAAGCAAACGTCATGTTTTTGGACAATTTAGAATGGAATAGACACTTATATGACTGTCAAGCGCATTAGATAGGAACGATATGTTAGGCGCATGCTGGCTATGTTCAGTAGACAAACGCACACAATACAATTTCATATTTTTTTGCACATTTCACTCTATCCGTGGAAGTTTGCTTTTACATTTTTCACTGAAGTAATGTTACAGATGAACTCCCAAGAAACAGTCTGTTTTTTGGGAATTTAGAATGGCAGAAGTAGTGATGTTACAAGCACTTTGCACTAGAGAGGCGTGTGCTGGAAGACACACACACCGCATACAGAGGACACTGCACTTCAAATTCACAGCACTCGTAGAATAGGTGATATGCAGTGGTAATTATTAACTTTATGTGAATATATTGGAAATTTAGGATTATGATTTTTATTATTTTTAATTGTTGAATTGCACGTTAATGTCTGGAGTCCGCGATAACGTCAGTGTTTTCCACAACGTGGAAATCATAGGGCACGCACATACTGCTCAGTTTAGTACACTGCCCCATGTGGCTGTGAAGGTGTACTGTCAACTATAACATTTTAATCATGGAAGAAAACTATGACAATAATTATGAAAACATATTTGCTGACCCAATTTTAATCTCCCGCGACCCACCGGTGGGTCGGGACCCATACTTTGAAAAACACTGGTTTATACTGGTAGAAGTCTAGCTACTACGGTAGGTTGTGCTCATTTCTATGGTTCTGCTACTGTGAGCTCAATCATGGTTGTTATCTGGGGAATGCTTTCAGATGCAACAAAGTGTGTATCGGAGGATGTGAGTTCTAATCTTCAACTCTTAACACACGGTTTATGTGCATCTTATAGGGCTGCTCGATTATGGAAAAAATCTAAATCACGGCAATTTTAGTAAACATTGAAATCACAATTATTTAAAACGATTACTCATTGACTTTTGGAAATTAGCATTTGTTGATTTTGAAAAGACAGTGAAAGAATTCTGACGTTGGGAGCGAGTCTCTTGCGTTGGAATGCATTTTCTGACGTTGTTGAGGGTGAACAGTTCTGTTGAATGTTTGGATTTGATTAGACAGCAATGTCTTTCAATTATATTTGCAAATAAGTTATTTATATTTACTAAATAAATTAACACTTCTAAACGTATCTTATTTTCTACTTTGCCTGCAGGTTTTTATGTGCGCACGATAGACTGTGCTTAATTAAGTCTGCTGTAGAATCGCAAACAGCAGTTCAAACAAACTACTGAATAAAAGTAACTCCACAAAGCCTGGCTCTTCAGTCAGTAGAGTAATTGTTCAAAAGTAATACATGGCTCTACACTACACCTGCGCTAAAGAAACACAGAACGAGAAATTCATTAACTGCTCAATGATAATGGTGGGATGCTGTGCGCACCTTACTAACATTTGATTGAGGGCTGTGAAGACCGGAAGTTTTAACATGGAGTGGGTAGGGGTCAGAGTAGGTGGAGTCAGAGTGAGTGGGAGTTGGTTCAGAGTTGGTTCTGATTGGGAGTTGGTTCATTGTAGGAAGTTGGTTCCGAGTGGGAATTTGGTTTCGAGTAGAGTTGGTTCAGAGTGGGGAATTTGTTCCGAGTGGGGAATTTTTTTCCGAGTGGGATATTGTTTCCGAGTGGGAAGTTGGTTCCGAGTGGGAAATTGGGTGGGAAGTTGGTTCCGAGTGGGAAGTTGGTTCCGAGTGGGAAGTTGGTTCCGAGTGGGAAGTTGGTTCCGAGTGGGAAGTTGGTTCCGAGTGGGAAGTTGGTTCCGAGTGGGAAGTTGGTTCCGAGTGGGAAGTTGGTTCCGAGTGGGAAGTTGGTTCCGAGTGGGAAGTTGATTTCGAGTGGGAAGTTGGTTTCGAGTGGGAAGTTGGTTTCGAGTGGGAAGTTGGTTTCTAGTGGGAAGTTGGTTTCAAGTGGGAAGTTGGTTCCAAGTGGGAGATGCCCAATCATTTTCCTGACTGGGCAGTCAATGATTGCGGGGATGGATGATCAAGTGATGTTGGGGTGTAGTTAGGTCAGTTATGCTTATTTGATAAACTTAAATCACACTATCATGAGATGCATACTACTCGAAGGACATTACTGCCGGAACAGTCTGTGGGACGGGGTGGCTTATTTGATGGGGTCTCGTCCCAGCCAATCTTTTCACCTCTCCCACATGTTGTTTCCATTTCCCTGTTTGGGTAATCCGTATGTTTGGGCACAGATGCATGGTAGACTTGTTTTTCTGTGCTGCCCATGTTACGAGTAATGCATCTTGGGTCTTAGAGTGGGGACTGCGTGGAGCTCCGATTGGGCCCGACCATTATCATAAAAGCAAAATAGTTAAGTCATTCATGCTCATCTTAAAATGTTCAGTCATCAGCCGGTGGAGGCTTAGCAGGTTACAGGGGAAACATACCAAGTCAAGGGTTCTGCCTTGGTGGACTGATGCTAACGAAGGTTTGTTAGGTTTATATAATATTATGTCTGGTGCATTCTGCTGCCAGTCTGACCCCAACAGAGTCCTGTTAACAGCGCAGTAATTACTTTTCTCATACAATTTTCTAGTACAATCTGTTTTGTTACGGTGTACTTTTTTTTTCTCATTTACGTTATTTATTGTTAGTCATAAATGACATACATGTTGTGAATAGAAGTTATAAACACCCACATCGATCAGCCGTAACATTATGACCACCTGCCTAATATTGTGTAGGTCCCCCATTTGCAGCTAAAACAGCAGCCCCATACCAAATAAACTGTGTTTCACCCTGTTCTTAACATTAATGGTGTTCCTCATCAGAAACATGCCGTTCATTTAATTTGCGCTGTTATAACAAATAACGTCATAATAGTCCACATAAATGCAATTACACACATGCTATCCCTACAGCCCCAGGTCGTCTATTTGAGCCCCGAGTGTTTTGAAAGTCTGGTGATGCTCCTGTTCATTCTTAGAGGACAACAGAAAAACAAGTACCTGAGTTAGCAAGAATTAATTCTAGAATACATATTGATTTCTGATATGGGGACAGTCGAATACTCCATAACCATATGGACAATTTGTGTTTTGAATCATATTTATATGTTTTATACATGAATGTATGACAATTAGGGATGCTCATATTGACCGTTTAACCGTTAACCGAAACTAAAACGTTTGACCGATTAATACTATCAGTTAAACGGTTAAGAAGTTTTTTTTTTTTACGTATATATAGCCTATATTAGTTAAATCACGTGGTGCGTTGACACGCGCAACCAGAGCCTGACGCTTCGTTTTGAAAAGGTGGGGAGATATAGGTAATGGAGCGAAATATACCGGCTGTCTGTTTTGCATCTGCAACGTGTTCTTCATTTAAAATGACAAGCCTTGAACATTTATGGTGACTGTGATATTAACTTGCGCTTTCATTTTTTCATGTACAGAAACGTATAACGCTATCGTATTGGGAAGCATATATTATTTTATCGGCTATAATTCATCATGCTCCTGATGCATTATAG
>JACXGM010009667.1:0-17523 GCA_016801145.1 Umbra pygmaea | reverse complement strand
TCTATCATCCTATAAATGTTCACTTCAACCCTAATTTAGCACACCTGATTCTAATAATTAGCTAAAGGAAAGCTAAAATATGTTGCCCACATCAAGGGTTGGAGAGAACCTACAGGGCGGTATATCTCCAGGAATAGGGTTGGGCAGCTCTGCGCTAGATAGAACTCTGTGAAATAATGAGTATTTGCGTGAAAGACGAATGTTCCCTAAAAACGAAAACACACAAATATAGGTGGCCATTAGATTTTTGTACACAACATATACATTGTTTTTTGTTCATCACTTTTCTCTCCCCTCCCAATTGTTCATGTCCAATTCCCTTAAACCTCCTTCTTCCTCATTGCAGTACTATTGAGTGTGTAAAAAATATTTAAAAAAGAGACTTCTTCCATACTCTTCAATAGTTTCTTCACAACATAACATTGCTTTATCAAAGATTTATTCTTAATGAGATATGCTTCCCTGATTGCAAATATATAATTCATAGAGCTAAGTGTGAATCTAGAAAAAAAACAAGTCAGTATTATTTTGACAATTTGAACACACCATCTCACCAGTACTGGCCAGCTGGCTTCTCCTCCTAGTTGACAGATGTCAGAAAAGGTCAGTTTGAAACCACAAAAATGACATTTATAATTTAAAATGTACAGTTGCAATCAAAATTATTCAACCCCTATTGCAAATCAGGTTTATTGTCAAAATGTACAGACAGCTGTTTGCAATGAACAAATCAAACAAAAGTTTCCCCAAATTCAACTGCTAAGGCAATTGATAATGACTTCTCCAGTCTCCAGTATTCAACCCCTTCATGGAAAGCATCTTTACAGTAGCACTTAGTAGAGCATCCTTTTGCTGTTATGACCTGCTGCAAACGAGATACATAGACAGGCACCAGCATCTTAGTAGCCTGGTTGACACCAGACCCTTCTCAGTTGTAACTGAGAGTGCGTCTGGGCAAGGTTAATTTACAGCCCATTTCCAAAGGGGTGTCACCAACGGAGGCTGCTCAAATGCCTCTCTCGGCGCAATTGGATATATCAGACTTTTGCCGAATCGAGTCGGCAACACTGAGACAAAAAAATTTTAACAAAAAGGAACCGTTCAAATCGCTTAAAAAAGATGCGATAGCTGATTCGAACGATATTACGGATGTTCCATTGCGGCAGCCATCGTTGTTATTGTCTGCTTCAACCAATGACAGTATATAGCTGCGCTATCGTCATTTTGTAAAGCCTGCCCCAACAGTTGTGGTTGGTGCCTCAATTTGGAAAATTTGGAAATGGGCTTGAATGGGCTCTTGGGCAGACTGACTTGCAGAGCAAATCTAAATTTGCCAGAAGTCCGTCAGGGTTCTTCCAGGCTAGAATCTTAGTCTATTCCTCATGTGCAATGGCCTCCAGTTCAGTAATATTCTTGGGTTTGCATGCTGCAACCTCCTTCAAATACCACCAGAGATTTTCTATGGGGTTCAAGTCAAGTGACTGAATCTTCAAAGACTTCTTCTGCAAACAAGCCTTGGTGAAACTTGAGGTATGCTTGGGATCATTGTCCTGTTGGACAGTCCAATGACACTCAAGCTTCAGCTTCCTCACATTTCTAGGATTTCCTGATACTTCAATGAATCCATCTTGCCTTCAACACATTGCAGGTTTCCTATGCCAGAGGATGCAAAGCACCCCAGAGCATCACTGAGGTACCACCATGCTTGAATGTGGGCAGAGAATTATTTTCAGCGTATGCTTCATTCATCTTCCCCCAGAAAGACCACTGATCATGGCGAAAAGTTTAGATTCATCACTCCACAGAACAGAATCCCAAAACCTCTGTGGCTTCTTTATATGTTTTTGAGCATATTTTCTTTGCTTTGGGTCAGTATTGGTGTACGTCTTGGAGTTCTGGCATGAAAACATTCTGTAACTGTGCTCACTGAAACCTCAGTGCCTGTTGCCACCAAGTCCTGCTGCAGGTCGTTTGCAGTCACTCAAGGGTTTTTCACAACCAGCCATCTCAGATACATTTGCAGCTTTCTTTTTGTGTCCCATCCAGGTAGTGTAACCATCGTTCCCTTCACTTTAAAACTATGCTTCCAACGGCGTCTCTGGGAACAATCAGTGCCTTCGCTATCTTTTTGTATCCTGTTCCTTGTTTGTGAAGGGCAATGATCTTTTCTCTTAACTTTTTTGGACAATTCTTTTGACTTACCCATGTTTCTCACACATAGTCAAATGTGACACAAATCCCTAGCCAGTACAGGTATTTCATGTTTTCCAGTTAGTTCAAGCACACATGTTGCAACTAATGAAGCCCTTGATTAGTTGCATCAGGTGTGCTTGAGGCAACACCTGTTTTGCAAATTTGTGCTGTTGTGAGGAATTCTTTTCAGGGGGTTGAATAATTTTGATACTGGTGAAGTCATTATAAATTACATTTTTTTTTTGATTTTGGGAAAACACTTGATTCATTTGTTGTGTTGAGCTATTTCAATTACTTCTGTTTGATTTGTTCATTGCAAACAATCCGTAAATGTTGACTATAAACACAATTAGTGACCTAATCAATCATTCAGGTTCAAGGTAAGAGTGAAAACCAGCATTTTATTTATTGTATTCTTTCATTTGCAACCTTAACAGTGTTGAACGGTCATGGGAGCAAACCAAAAATGTACAGGGTGTGTAAATTAATCAATGTTACAATACTTGGTTGTTTAACATGTTTTGAGAAGTAAATAGTAAATATTGTCTCTACAGTCAAAAGGGATAGGCCTACATTGATTTTGGTCCGAATCAAACCGACCATACATTAAAATACCTGTCACAAAAAAATGCGACACTATGCATAAAGTCTGTGGAATTGTTGGTGCACATCTTCGTTGTATATCGCACTGCACTGGCGTAAACGGCTCAAGATTAGTAATTAACTAATGAATAATTAGTCTACTATACTGTCAGTATCCCGCGATATTCGTTGGGGACACATTGGTGGCTATTTTTGCGCATGTGTAGGCCTACGTGGTAATTATAAAATTAACACATTATAATTACACCATAATAGCCTAGGTTTAGAGAAAAACACTTGTTGTCAAGGCTATAACAAAAAGTGCATTATGCATCTGATTTCTGGGTGTGCCAGCTGCTTCTTTGGGTGGCACAAGCACACCCTGGCACACGCGTGCCTACGCCACTGCTACGTAACTGAACGAAATTTGTTCACTGAACTACTCAAAATCAGAGTCCGGGTCGGGACAGTATAAGGACGGTTTGTGGTACTAGGCTGCCATCTAGAGGCTGAGGAGGACTACATCAATGACACTAATATGCCGTTGTAATACACGTATCCACCTAAAGAGGAAGCATTGCAAACGGCCTTTAGCTGAGAATAAAAATGTACACAGATAAGCCATCTTTTTCCACAAGGTGTCAGTGGTGCATTACATAAGGTAGATTTGTCTTCAGTTGATTTACTACAGTCTGGTAACTTGTATTATTTAATTAGATTTACAAATCCCTTTATCTAAGAAATATTTGCTGTATAAACGGTATACATTATACTATATGAACCTAGCATGCTCTGCACTAGTCATTTAAATTGATGTTGGGTGACTTTATGCCACTCCTGGCGCATAAACAATTTAAGCAGCTCAGCTTTGATGGCTTGTGACCATCCATCTTCCTCTTGATCACATTCCAGAGATTTTCAATGGAGTTGATTAAGAAACATTTGCACTGGTCTGTTAATTCTTCCCAGGGCTGTATATGTATGTTGTGTAGTTTTTCAGAGAATATAGTAGCTTATATACAGTGGGCTCCAAAATTACTGGCAGCCCTGACTGGCAATGCGTAAACAATAATTTAAAAACATAAACAATATATGTAAAATACCAACATGTGAGAAACACTGTACTTTACTAATGTTGCAATAGAACCAAAATCAAGGTTTTATAATGATTGGCACTCCTTATTCAGTACTTATTGCAACCACTTCTGGCATGTATAACAGCATGGAGTTTATTCCTGTAACGTTTGGCAAGGTGAAGGACCACATTTGAAGGACTTCAAGACACCACCAAGGCCTGCAATTATTTTACGGTGATTTTTGGGAATTTTGTTGCTTCTCTCACCATCCTCCTCCCTATCCTGGGGGGCAAAATACATGCGTCCCCTACCTGTGTCCTCTACCTCTTCCATATCTTTTAATATTTCTTTATAATTGCCCTGACAGTGCTCAGTCCTATATACAATAATTTGTGGATCTTCTTGAAGCTATTACCAGATTTATAAAGGTCTGCCAGTTCTTTTGTTTTCTTCTTGGTGTTGGATGACAAAAGGATATTGCATGCGTGTTACTTTATTTTATACCCTAGTGGAACAAGTGATGTAATGGTGATGTAATATTCCGAATTATTTACAATAATCTTTAAGGGTGCCATTGATTGTCAAACCTTGATTTGGAGGACATTGATGTTTAATTTAATTAATACATTATTTTGGTTGGTTCCATTGACACATTAATAAAGTACAGTATTTATCACATGTTGGAATTTAGTTTTTCTATAATTTTATTATTTATATTTTTTACAGGATTGTTTGTGCATTGCCAGTCAGGGGTGCCAGTATTTTTGGAGCCCACTGTATGTGTATTGCTGCAGACAGATATTCAACAAAAGCTCATAAAAAGAGCAATAAAATAAGAGACAGAAGCATTTGGTTATTAAGATACTTTTTTAAAGGTGCATTCAATACAGTGTTTTCTTTCATAGTTTTACATATGAAGGCTCAAGCATATTTACAGAATATATGTACAGTCCTTATAGAAAAACTAATAAAAATAATCAGCTTTTTTATAGCAGCAAAAGAAACTAAAATTATAATATTTACAACTTTCTATTGACAAGGCATATAGTACACTGCAAATACCATTTTACCCCATTCTTAAAATTTAAGTAACATCTGTAATTGATTTTAGTAACAGAAAATGTTTTTTTGCAACTCCATTTTGTCCTAAAATCAATCTTATAAAGCTATTTTTAACATAACGAGAGATGAACAATAGCGATTTACTAGCAAAAGATGGGAATTGGCGTCAAAGGTACCGAGTGGTTAGGACATCTAACTCGTGTTCGTCCGTAAGGCCCCTGGTTCAATCCCTTAACCGCCAAGTTGAAAGCTTTGCCATTCTGTCCGTGAACAGGACATGTCATTGCTGCAAATAAAAATGGTTTCTTTGTCAACTTGTCTGGTTAAATAACAGTAAACGGAAACAAAATATCATATGAAAATACAATTCCATGTGAAAATGTTGTACAATTAAATGTTGTTATTGCAGTGTGACCTCTAGCTTTGAATTTTAAGTGAATTGTAAACCAGGTGATTGTGGATTGGAGATGTGAGGACAGGAAAGAGGTAAGACCCTAAACCGTATATGATCACAAACTCTCTCATGAACACACACACGCTCACATTTTAATTGCATTCCAGTCCTTTGATTACTGTCACATACCTTTCTAGCATTTGTTACAACTGTAAATATATCTCTCTATATTTATAAATCTTTAAATAAAGTGAAAGACTCCATTTAGCAAGGAAAGAGCTCAAAAAATAAATATCCACAGTCTTGATTTTTTTCTTCTTCTGCAAGATAATTATTTTTGTCTTCATACTTCGTATGTGCAAGTTTTGCAATTCCAGACGCTCTGACAATCACAAGAACAACAAAACAACTAAGATTTTACATTCATAACATTTACATTGTCACTTGATGGAAACGAGGAAACTCCAACACCCCGTAGGCATTGAAACGTAGGCCGACTCTATCCCAACATTCCAAAGTCAACGGCAAGAGGTCAAAACTCACCCTTCCTTGCCTCTCAGAAACACTCAAGTTGCACTTCAAGTAATCAACAAGGCATGGTTGTTCTGTTCAACACGAAACCAACGTTTTCTTTAGCTACGAATACATGGTTGTTTGTCGTTTTCATATACCTACGACACACATTCACCCCCCCCGGCATTACAAAAGTAAACCAATCACCAGAGACTTAATACTTTCAATTTTGCTTACTGAGGCAGAAAACATTATTGCAACGATCGTCTGATTCATCAAAAAACATGATGCTTTCTATTTGTTTTCACTTGGCCAAAATCTCTTGACATTTTTAAGACTTTAGCTTATTGTTTTTGTTTAACACTTATTAATAAAAGTTAAATTACACTTGCATGAATCAACTTGAATGGATTTTTAGGTATTCATAACAAAATTGGACAAAGCAAAGTCCCCTGTAACTGTTTGGTATGAAAATGATGTAATGTAAACCGCCGAGGTAAAACACACAGCTAAACCCCGACTCGGTCCAGTCCAGCCTGCAAAATAATAAACAAATATACTTTACAATGACTAATACCAAATTAAATAATAGTAATGGACGTACATTCATACCATACTGTATCTCCATTGTGTCCAGCTTGCTTATAAACCCCTAAATTAAAACTATACAAATTAAGTTGTTAAAATTAAACTAGAAAGTATAAAAAGTGGGGGGGCTCAGTGTGGCGTAGTGGCCTCGGTCGCTTCATTGCAGGACAGCTATGTTATGATAGTCATGAGTTTGAGTGTAAACAAGGCGTCTCCGACTTTGCGTGGAGCTCTAGCACGATGTAGTGCTGCTCCGGATAAGGGTTGGATAAGTCGGGTTAGTGTACCTTGCTACATTTCTCTCCAGTGACTCCTTGTGTGCAGATCGGGCATCTATAAGTTCACGGAATCAATCATGGAATTATAGTCGCTGAGTGTAATCCTCTCGCGCATGAGCTGACTAAAGGCCTCAGTGTCGGACGAGCCACGTGATAAGAATAGGACGGCTCTACAACTTGTGTTTGTGAGGGCCCTTCACCATCCTGCATCTGTCCTAGGAGTTGCGGAGCTGCCAACAAGGCAGGGTGAAGGGGAATTGGACATGACCAAATGGGGTGTGAGAAAAATGGGGTGTAAAAAATCTAAAGAAAAGAATGTGGAAAAACCTTATTGCAAATTTTTGTCAGCAAAGTGTGTTTCAGAAACAAATAGAAATTGGTGCATCCCTCTGAAACTTGTCGATGAACAAATATGGCCCTTGGGTCAAAATTTGTTTGACACCTTCATTGAAGTATTCTAGTAGAAACACAGCAAACCTGGATAAAGTTATTGATAGTCTTTCAAAAACCCTAAGAAGGCTGTATGCAGGCCTGTTAAAGTAGAAACCCAGGGTTCTTGTAAAGCCATAACCAGCATTTTCAACTATTTAAGACATGATCTCTACTCTACTAGTTTCCAGCATCTGTCCAGAATGTCGTTTACACAAGAATGCAACTGAACTCCAAACTGTTCATGTGTGTAGGCCATGCAGAGCCAACATGGCGGGTTAGCCACGCTGCTCAGAGCATGCAGCAGCCAGGTGTAAAATGTAAACAGACTACAATGAAAAAGTATGTCTCTTCGATCCAGATGCAATACTTAGTTATTACTCAAAACATTGCTATTCAATCATATGCAGTGGAGTCCTGATTTCTTCAGCCAGCATTCCTGGGGAAGGGATCTTATCTATTTTTTTGCAAATTTTCCCCAGACCACCCAAATCGAATAATCTTAAAGTGAGTAAATATAAATTTTTAGACCATAAAAAGAGTCGAAGACCTAGCTAGTGATGGATGTGGAAGGACATTGGTTTACATTAATTCCTGCACAGTTTAAGTTCTGACTAAATGCTTCTCCAGACATTTTAACTAACATCTCTCCCTCAACTCAAAGAGCAGGTGCTGCCATATTTGACAAACATCTAGCTAGTGCAAGTAACATTTCCAAACTAACAACAGCTGAACTTGTGACACAATCCGTTAACATTGCAATTAACAGACGACAAAGAAGTAGAAAGAGAAACGAAGCCTGAAATCAGTTTCTTCACTGAGGAAAAGCTTTCAAGTCCCTTACAGCGCCACTCTACTTCTCCAATTTGTTTGGTATGCACTTCTCTGGAACACCAATGCAGCATTGAGATGGTTATCCTAAACATAATTTTAAAATGTTTGTTTTCTCCATCAATGGTAATGCCCTCAAGGGTGTAATCTCAGATGGATTCATACTGGAAGATGAACGTAGGATCCTCAGTATAAATGAGAGTAAACACCAGCTATATAGAATATAGAATATAGTGTAACACATCTTAGTATATCAAACCATGCCAGTGTAACAATAACAAGCAATGCCATACCCCATCTCCCAACTTGGGAAGCCTAAGCATGAAATCACCTACCCCACTTCTCCCCGTACAGTTCAGTCGCTCAAAGTCCTTTAAGTCCAATAAGTAAAACATTACCCTGGAAAATAACACCAGGCCTGGTCACATTTGGTTATCACAACGTCCATCTGTGCCATTGTGTCACTAACAGCATATAAGGGGAAAATAAACAAAATAAACATGTTCAATCAAAAGGAAGAACAATCTTCTGTATTTTTAAACAATCTACCTATTAGAAGAATATATTTTAGACTTGTTTCCTCTTTTTCCTTTCCGAGACCCAAACAAGAGAGCAAAGTGAAGTGCGTGAATTTTCTGAGAGATCCGAGTTCTGCGTGTGAACATTGGTCGGTTTTGTGTGTGTGGGTTTCTAATGTCCCCTTGTCCCCTGTATTGTCCTGTCCACACCAGCCGCCTCAATGGCGGCCCCCGGTGGCCCTGAGAGGAAGAGATGGCTGTCCTCTACTCGCCAGAGAGAGAGGCCCCAAATTAAAAGTAAAACAAGTAAAAACCAAACAAACGTCCTAGCCTTGCGTGCAGTGAGTCGATCCCATCCTGTGCAGTGTAGATTTCAGAGGCATCGGCCCGGTGGGGAAAAAGGGAATGTCACTTTGTCATCTCATCATATGTCGAAGTCGTTTGCATTGTTGTCCTATTCAATCGCCCATCCTATCCAATCACAGTGTGGACTCGCACTCTACTGTACACGTCGTAGTGGTGGTGCCTTTCTTCGTTAGTTTTAGAAGACTGGGCTTCTCCGTGGCGCTGGTTTCAGGCGCGAGTGCTGTGAGAGCCTTCTGCTCCGCCTTTGCCTCCGCATCACCGTGGCTCGGGTAGATAACCAGGAACCAGGCGGTGAGGAAACCCAGGAACGAGCCACCCGACGCCACCATGGGGATCACCCGCACACTGCCCGTAGCGTCCACTGCCGCACCCAGCGCCGAGGCTACCAGGATCTGGGAGATATACACTTGGCATGACAGGATGGCGCAGTCGATGCCGAAGCCTCGTTTGGAGTTTCCTGGGCTGTGATGGATGTACTGAAAGAGGGTACACAAGACATGGTGTCAAATACGTGGTCCCTGTAAAATATCCCCTCAACAATCAACACATTAGGACTGGTGCCAAGCTGTCAAAATGAACAACAATCTGTTCTTAACTACAACTTGCCTGGTTGATTTAAAAAACATATCTGGTTGACATAATGACATACGTGTCCATAATGTAGCTGTAACTGTGTATCCAACTTGGACAACCTCTGGTGGCATCTGGCATTGTAATGCTCTATTAGTCTCAAAATGCTGCCATAAAAGGGTTGTATTTCTGGATCTTTTCATGGACTGAGCAGCATACAGTCAATAGAGTAAACAGGGCCACTGTCAGATTACGTCTTCTATCTGCCCTCGTTTATGTGGGCAGGCTACAACATCCTTCAATAGACATCACTGCTACTGTCTTGGGTGGGGGTGCTAATTTTAAATTCAAAGAGTTCCAGTCACTCACGTTTTCTACCCAGCAAAGGCCCAAACATTTTACATTTTAGTCATTTAGCAGACGCTCTCATCCAGAGGGTCATACAAATAAACAAAACATTTTATTATTATTTTTCCTTCCCTCCCTATTCCCACTAAAACTGCAGAGCCGCCAATTCTTTTTCGCACTGCTCATCTAACGCAGAAGCCTTTAGTCAGATCATGCACGGGATGATTACATTCACCAACTATACTTCCGCGAATGAATATACAGGCGCCCCATCTGCACACAAGGAGTTGCTGGAGAGCAACGTGGCAGGACAAATAATCTGATTTATCTAACCCAAATCCCAGGCAGCACTATGCCAATTTGCACTATATTCCCAGCCCATAATATAGTGTGTCTGGCTATATGATTAAAGAAACAAAATACATTTCAATAACATTTAAACAAGATGTAATGTAAAAGTGAAATAAAATTCTTCACCCATCCAGACACGTGGTTAAATTAAGTAAAATATAAAAGCAATCATAAATAAGTTTCTCATTTCTCTTAGAAAAATAAAAAGACTACTGATTGACACCACAGATTTTACATCAATCCCCCACTTTTAAAATGTATTTCTCCCAATATACACACTGAACACCCGTTTGCACGTTATTGGGGTGTGAATGAATGGAGGAGAATGCTGGTGGACCACTCCTACTGGATTCTTGATTTTCCCCTCACCTCTGACTTTTCTGGACACTTCATCAAAATATCTTTGCATTCACATTTCCACTTTTCAACATTTTGGGCATTCTTTGTTCATCTCCCTTTCCCCGTTTTGCTTAATCCTCCCATTCGCTGACTGCAAGGCTTTCTTTTGGTCTCCATGCAGTCTAAATAACTGTTTTGATTGGCTACGTTGCATGAAGTGATTTGAATGAAGCACATGTCTGGACTACACACAGAGACCCTCGAATCTCTCATGAGCTGGCTAAGGTGCGCCTGTCGAAAAAAGGAGAGGCTCCATCAATATTACGTCATTTATGAGAAATGCGTTGTGATCCAGAGAGTACCATCGTGGGGCCCGAATCCGGATCGAGGTCCACTAATTGGTGATGGCTGGTCAAGGGCATGTATGGGATTCCAAAGATTTGTAGGAAAATATCAGCTCTGGATGTCTACCTTAAACATTAAAGAGCTTTTTTAAATGCTGTTTTATTTTTTCACACTGGGTAAGAAATTATTACAGTACTGTGCAACTAACCTAGGAGATGTACTATAGACCATTACCTCTAATCTCATGGTAGTGTTCTAGAAGATGTACTATAGACCAGTACCTCTTTACTCTCATGGTACTGTCCTAGGAGATGTACTATAGACCAGTACCTCTTTACTCTCATGGTACTGTCCTAGGTTATGTACTATAGCCCAGTACCTCTTTACTCTCATGGTACTGTCCTAGGAGGTGCAATATAGACCATTACTTCTTTACTCTCATGGTACTGTCCTAGGAAATGTACTATAGACCAGTACCTCTTTACTCTCATGGTACTGTCCTAGGAGTTGTACTATAGACCATTACCTCTTTAATCTCATGGTACTGTCCTAGGAGGGCGTAGGGGCAGTAGGAGATACTCATGGAGATGATGCCCATGCTACTGATCATCACCATGGATACGTAGACATTAGGGAAGATCGCCATGACGGCCGTACCGATGGAGAAGCCAAGTGTACCCAAGACGTAGATGACCTTGATGCTCAGGTCAAAGTTGTCCAGGTACTTTTGTAGTAAGGCTGCAAAATAAATAACAGCTCATAAGATGTTTCTAATAGTTGTTAAAAAGCAAGAATATGGCTAATCAAGTGTGTAGGCAGTCACATACTGCTTTGGAGATATCCAGCCTACATGAAAAATGAGCAATGAAAGCAGATGCAAAAGGCTTGCTGACAGCTGAAGCATTGAGGAAGAAACAGATGTCTTGAGGCCTTGTGGCCGCTTCAGTAACAAGAACGAGCAATCTACGTTTCAGTACAGACTACAATGTTCCTGTATGGCTTCACTGGTTTTTAGATGCTCGGTCTTTGTACAGCTACAGTATTTGTGAGTGGTGAAGTTTTAAAAACACTTACTATCAAAATTCGATTAAATAATAAGTGTTAGATTATATTTTTTTTATTTTGAACATGTAAAAGAAAACAGAAAAATAAATTCATACAGAAAATAAGAAAAATAACATGTCTGAAAAGGAGTGGGAAGAAGTATACACTTACTTAATATCCCCCTTTCCCATAATTCATTTTTAAGGGTCTTCTAAATCTCTACTTGCCAAGTGTTTTACAAAATACAATTAGTTCTTCCTATATTTCTGTCAATTTTATATTACTTTTCTTACATATTTATTTTACTCTAAAATACTCAATGACCTGTTCTGATATCAAAATTGTAAAATACACTCAGATATTCAAAATTTTAGACATAAATTAAAGAAGGAAGCCAAGACTAACTCTCAATCAACGAACAATATACAAACAATGATAATCAAACACATTCATCCTTGTACCCTTTAAGAATTATTTCCTTGTATGACTTTTTAAGATTACTATAATCATTATTGTTTAAACAAATTGCAGAGGCTTTCACACATTCCCATCTCAGAAACTTTAAGGAAGATCTCTAATTAATTTGGTCCATCATTTAATACATTTGAAGTTCCTACTTTGTGTTACGTCTGAACCTTGCGGTATTGTCAAATATTTTTTATATTTAATTTTTACATAAACAGGACAAATAATTTGCCAAACCACTGCTAACAATATTTCTGGGTCCAAAGCATAACAGCAGGGACCATAATGTAAAACCAGCTGTATTGCAACAATGTAAACATCACCTTAGCTGACTAACTTGGCAGGATCTATGACTGTAGCATTCAAACAAAGCAACATTATTCAGAGCTGTCTTAATGACCACCACACAGAACAGAAAATGTATTCGGCACAAACTGCAGTCTGAGTCATCAGTCCCTTCATTGGTCTATCAAGTGTCTGTGTCATAGAAACGGAATGGATAGAAAGGCCACTCCAATTCAAATCAATGTAGTAGAATGATCAGAGAGGCAGCCATTTTTATCTGTACCATTCCATTGCAAAGATCTAGCGGCCTACTTCCCCATTAAAAAGATTAAAACAACAATCGCCATTTTGATGTGTACTAATCGAATGACCATGGCCAAAGCAGTTCAATGGCCATTCTATCCCTTCTATTTCTATGGTCTGTGAAATTATTTATTCATTTGGTGAACTCTGTGATTGGCCACCCACCTGAACAGGAGGCAGCAGTCAGCGCGTAGATGACCAGCCCCCAGCAGCCCATCTGGACGCCCTTGTGGTAGTTTTGCAGATCTGTGGAGTTCGCCGGAGCCTGTTGAGTGGATGGAGAACAACAGCTTAGTTGTGTTACTATTACTAATTATTTATTTGCAGAGGACATGCAAATAGATACACATTCATTACTATTTAAAGATTTCTTTTGATTATATTTTGTATTTATATTGACATGACAGTAGGAAACAAAGGCTGCGGAGACGGATAAGAAGGGCGCAGACAGTCGGCTGAGCCAGGGCTCAAACCGCCGTAGCCAGTGGGCATGCGTGCTCCAGAGTTAAGAGCTTTACCGCTACACCAAACTCTGGAACAAAGACAAAGTGACCAACTATATGAAAACAGCATTGATAACAATCAGGTGTAACGCCTGTGCGCCGGCCTTACCGTCGGGTCACCGTGGTAAATGACCTGGCCCATGAAATCGGTGTAGAAGACGGCCTCGGCGATGATGGAGAACCAGGTGAGGAGATGACAGATGCAGAGCCTCAGCAGCTCCGGGGGCATCTTCAGCATGGACAGCCACAGCAGCCTCACCGTGGTCTCCGTCTCACCCTCCTCGCTCTCGGTGTCTCCACTGCAGTTGGTGTTTCCCGACTGGTGTCGGGCTCTCGGGTTCTGACGCCGCCTCTTTTGCCTGCGCTGAACCTCATAGATGTCGTTCAGGCTGCGCGAGGGCTTGATGAGCAGCGCGGCGTTGGCCCGACGGTAGCGGTAGCGGTGAGAGCCGACGCGTCCGTAGTAGGAGAACGTGCAAGACGGCTGGCGGTAGAAGACGTGGCGCCGGTGGCGCATTGAGGCATTGGTGCTGGCCAAATTCTTCAGGCCTGTGCCGATGTTCCCATTGGCGCCTTGGCCCAAGCCGTTAGCGTGCGCTCTGCCATTCGGAGTTTTCTGTTCGTTGAGCTGGTTGTTCAGTAGCGCCTCCTCCCCATCACGGTCCTGCTCCTGGAGAAACTGAGACAGTCGGCTGATCTTCTTTGAGGTTCTGAGGAGGTCCTGGCTGCCGGCACTGCTGCTGCGCCGCGGTGGAGAACCGTGGTACGAGGACAGCCGGTCGGCGAAGATGGAGGGCTCGATGTGGCGCAGGAACAGGGCGTCATGGTCCAGGTGATCCAGCGTGGCGTCGGCCATCTGAAGCACAGAGTCCGACTTGGACCTCACCATCTCCGCATCCAGGAAGTCCACGTCCATGTCCCGTAGCGAGCGCCTGTCCTCGTCGCCGTCCCCGTAGAAGTCATAATGGTCGTATCGGTCACAGGGGTCGTAGATGTCATCCTCGCCGATGAGCTCCATGTCAGGGGGGTTCTGGCCCTGGTGCCTGCCCAGGGAACAGTTGACCTTGTGGGCCGTAGCGGAAGCAGTGTCTGCCTCCTCGTCCAGGCGGTCCTGCTGGGGGCTGTAGCGCTGCTCCTCGATGCTGAACAGATGCAGCGCCACGGAAATGGTGAACAAGATGGCGGCAAAGAAGAAGAGGATCTGTTCTTGGGACCTGAAGACTGAACCGAGAAAAGTGTGTGTCCAGTCTAGACCGCCCAGCGCGTAACCTACTGCTCCTCCACATCCTGGCACACACACACACACACGCAAAATACACACACACACACATGCAAAATACACACACGCAAAATACAAGCACACAAACACGATTAGCAACTCTAAAACACACAAGAAAAACATGTAAACATTCATCAGACTTGAAACTCTTCTTTTTACACTCAACATTAGTCTGTGTCATGTGCGTAAATTAGCATAACATTTACACCCAAGTATATTTACAAATTGTTCGACAATTATGTTGCTCTCTTGACTAATGGTACAATTCTTAATTTTACATTTCCATTTGAATCATTTATCAGATGCTCTTATCTAGAGTGATTTACAGTACAGTAAGTACAGGGACACCCCCCTGGAGCAACTTAGGGTAAAGTGCCTTGCTCAAGGACACAACGACATTTGGCACAGTCAGGAATCAAACCGGCAACCTTCCGATTCCAAGTCTGACTCCTAATCAATGAGCCTCAGATTCTTTATAAATCTCAGATTTGTTATTCAAAATATTTCCCTAACATAAAACCAAATTCACTTGGCAATAATTGGTGATAAATATTATAATTGAAAGAGATTTAAAAAAACATCAAACTACATAATACGTTTTACAATTTTGAAAAAATACCCAGCACATAACACATATGCATATCTGCAAGGATGTTTGTTCAAATTTCCTGTCTGAGAATGTTACACTTACATCAAATCAGACACGTCTGGGGGTAAATTATCCTAAACATACACATCTACTCAGATACATCTGGGGGGGGTAAACTATCCTGAACATACACACCTACTCAGACACGTCTGGGGGGGTAAACTACCCTAAACATACACACCTACTCAGACACGTCTGGGGGGGTAAACTATCCTTAAACAAAGGTGCTGCTCTACCATGCCTTAAGAGATTTTTACAGCAGAAAATAATAATATTCTGTCAGCAAGAGGAACCATACATTGTATTAAAATGTATTATAATTAATGGACCCTTGCCGTAAAGAGTGACTAATTTATCGATCGCGAAAGTCTGACATCCATCAATAGAATTTACAAAATGTTTTAAGCCTTGTTAAACACTTCAAATATGCACAGTGCTTTTTAAAGTTAGCAATTTCCACTTTAACATTTCAGACAGGATCAACAGTTTGCTCAAATTTGTCAGAAGCAGCTTTAGTTTTTCGACTGGTGCCTACCAGAGGAGAAGGCGTGGATGTTGAGGGCCATGTCTTGTTCTTCTGTGTCCGCAACATCTAGCAGGTAGGCTCTTATTGGTCCTTCTGTGGCATCTGCACTAAAATCCAGCACCACCACCCCTAGTACCGTCAGTACGATCCCAATAGGCTGGTTGTTTGGCACGTCGCCAATGGCAAGACCTACAACACACAAGTGACACTGTGAGACCTCGCTCACCTAATTCGGAGTTGGATTGTGATTGTCTTGTCTCTGAGGTCACTTTTTGACATGTTTTCAGAGGAGCTTGGTGATGTAAATAGGGTAAACGTGACCCTTTAAAACAATACGAAAATACCTCAAATATTGGCACAATGTTAAAAACAGAGGATATTTGGAATTAAATGCTTTCAAAACATTTTCAAACAAATAAAAATAAATATTATAGCGTACAACATTTGGTTTGGACTAGATTTTCTATTTGTAGTAAAACATTCAGAGTCTGACAGAACAATGGTACAACTACAACCATTTAAAAAAATAGGCCTAATTCACAGGAAGTATACACACTGGGCCACAGGGGTTATTTCATTCCATTGTAGTATTCCGATTGACTAGCATTATCCATCTCTGGCATGCGACTGTATTAACACACCCATGCTCACACACACACGCGCACGCATGCACACAAACATTTCTCATAACACCTTACAAGGTGAGCGCCATTGCGTTTGGTCTGAGCTGGAATGTCATCTTACCCAGAGGTAAGTTTCCAAACAACAACACTGGTGTATTTGGTATATTCCACATCAGTGGCCATGGATAACACTTCAAGGTTGACTGGAGTCCTCTGGGTTACACTGTATTTAACTTGATTTATTCTTGTCTATGTTCCCTCATTAGTATATATGATCAAACAAGGCCTGGGGGAGTTTGGTACATGGCCAATATACAACAGCTAATATACCATAAATACCATAAATCAGTGGGATACTATATAACTATTTTTATATATATAAGATTTCACTAGGAATCTAAACTCGTAGGAGTAAACTGTCACTAATTCTATCATAACCCTGAAATCAGAGGAAATCCCCATCGTTTGGGCACTAAACAAGTAATTATTCAACACATCCACATTAGAGGAAAAAGGTATAGTGGAATAGCTGGAAGAAAGAATAAGAACGACTCCAGTCATAGTATCCTAGTGTGCACTGAGCCTGTGTTCAGTCAGTCAGTGGATGACGTGAACAAACCCTTTCTTCCTCACAATGGAGTGGCCGACGAGCCGACGCGCAGCAAGCTAGAGACAGGAAGCAGCACCAGATAGGCAATGAAAGGTAAGAAATGCGGCACAACAGGAAACGTTTTCCTGTGAACTGGTTCCTAGTCTTTTCCCATGTCACAGAGACTGACATGGTTCACACAGCGTTGGGCCAGCAGGTCAGTGCGACGGAGGACTGGACAATGCTGCCTCTCTCAGCACCGTACCAAGGCCCACCTGGGCTACCGTACCAAGGCCCACCTGGGCTACTGGGGTTGGCCACACGCTATTAGCTGTTCTAGGAGGGATGTTGGGAAAGCCCTGTGCAAACACACGTACATACACGCGCGCACACGCGCGCACGCGCGCACGCACGCACGCACGCACGCACGCACGCACGCACGCACGCACGCACGCACGCACGCACGCACGCACG
>JACXGM010009666.1:0-27264 GCA_016801145.1 Umbra pygmaea | reverse complement strand
TTCGTTATAGACAATCCATGACTAGCACAGAAGTCCAACAACAAACAACCACTCGGGTTTAGATCAGGGAGGCCGTTCTTCCCAATCACGCCTCTCCATGTGTCTCCATCATTGCCCACGTGCGCGTTGAAGTCCCCCAGCAGAACTACGGAATCCCCAACTGGAGCCCCATACAGGACTCCATTCAAGGTCTCCAAGACCTTTCACAAGGGCGTGAAATTTAAATGCACCATTTGGAATTGAATAAAATTAGAAAATTGTCCAGTGTTTGAATACTTTTGAAATCTAAATTAGCCTGTCAGCCAGAACAGGGCACCCAGCTCATGTCTGCGAGGCAGTCTTGTTTTAAAACTCATGTAATCATTTCATTTGGTGCTACGCACGCCTGCAGTGGTTACCCGGCCAGATAAAAGAACTCATTCAGTAATTCTGGGATAATAGCCAGCCAATAATATTAAGAGGATAGCTGCAGTCTCCTCCATCATGCTGTGTTGTAACTAATGAAAAGTTTCTGATTCCATTCTGTTTCCTGGCAACATTTATTTATAAGGTCTCACTCTCAAATGCCAGCTGGACAAGCAGCTTTTCGTTGATGAAACATACTGTGTCTGTGTTCAATGAATAGGCCTATGTTTTTCATTTTCACACATTGATGTAGATACTCCAAATGTTAATCCAAATGTTGCAGGATCAACAGACGTGCTGTTTCTTTGAATTACTCTGAGTGGGATCAATTTGTTTTTACTGGCTGTGGTTGCAATTCCACTTTGCAAGAATGTACAAGCCACAATAAACACTACTTGCTCTGGTTCAGTTTAGGTTAGATTCAACAATAGCTTGACCTTGATCACGTCCATCTTGCTCAAATCATGACATTTTGAATGTAATATTGTTTATCAAAATGTAACTAAATAGCTACTACCAAAACAAGGCTAGCCAATCATATTCCACAGAGGTAGATGCAATATTCCGGCATTCCATTGTGATATAGTCTAGTTATAATCTAGCAGGTCTGAGACCACCATCGGTTGGTGTCCAAACCCCCCCCGCCATCCCCCGATTTCCTTACCGACCCAGCTCAGTTACATGTCCTGAACATATGTAAATTCATTCTCAGTAAATATTGTGTTTAAAAGTCTGATGCTTTCTCAAAGCTTGTCTGCAATCTCTTTGGCCCCTACTCTGTCAGGAGTGTGAATCTATTAGGCCCCTACTCTGCTAGGGTTGTGCAATTTTTGAGGCCCCAACTATGAGAGAGGTGTGAAACTGTTAGGCCCCTAATATGTGAGGGGTGTGCAATATTTTAGAAGCCTACTCTGAGAGTTGTGGAATCTGTTGGGCCCCTACATTGTGAGGGGTGTGCAGTCTCTTTGGCCCCTACTCTGCAAGGGGAGTGCAATCTGATGGGCCACTACACTGTGAGGGCTGTTCAATATTTTGGGCCCCTACCTCCTTCCCTTGAGATTCTTAACAGTTAATTGAGAGCAGAATCTGCAGTGACCACCTCCAAATATTTTGTCGGCAAAAATGAGGAAGACATTTCATAAACCTAAATATAATCTATCCAATTACAGAGATGTCATTTTCACCTGCAGCCTAGATAAAAGCAGGTTTGCTGTGCAGCAATAAATCTGATTTTGTAAAATCTTTCAGACCCATCTGTTTACTGCGGTCTTGAAAGACAACAAGCTAGCTAACAATGTAGTTGAACCAGCCAGTCAAACACCATTAAATGAAAGGGAATATGGTTTGGTAATGCTGTAAATCAGTGCAGTGTTACATAGCAGTTACATAGCATTTACAGTGCAGCAGATGTGGGAGGTGTGTCTGGGTAAAATGTTCCACATTACCTCAGAAGGTGATGGTAGACAATTAACATTTTCACATAAACTGTGTGAGATTGCTCAGTGATCAGGGAGTATGACTTTCCGACTTTACCAAATGTCTTTGAGCAATACATTTTACCTTAAGTTACATCAGAGGGATGTTGCTGTACTTACTGTAAGTCGCTCTGGATACGAGCAACTGCCAAGTAACTACAATGCAACTTGTAAATTATTGGTTCCATGTTTCACAAGCTGAAATAAAGAATTTCAGATATTTTCCATATGCATTCATCTGTATTCCCAGTCATGACAAATCCATACATTAGGGCCTTATTTCAAATGTTCTGATTTATATTAACTCAAAAAGTTTCAAGTATTTTAAAATATTGCATGTTGCATTATCATATACAGCTCTGAAAACATTAAGAGAACACTGCACATGTTTCTTAAATCAACCCCATTGAAAACCTCTGGTATGTGATCAAGAGGAAGATGGATGGTCACAAGCTGCAAAGATGAGCTCCTTGACTTTTTTCTGCCAGGAGTGGTATAAGTCACCCACATCATTGTGAAAGACAGGTTTGTAAGTTAACACATTAGTTGTTAATGTGAACTTTATTTCTTTGCATTATTCAAGTCTGATAACATAGCATTTTTTTATTTGACCAGGAATTTTATGCAAATAAAATCTCTGAATGTGTCACAGGTGTCCTAGGGTGGGACACCTATTCCATGGGACGGAGTATTGGACTTTAGAGCACGTTGTATTTTAGATCCATATACTTGTTGTTGTGCGAGTACTTTACGTGTACCCTGCAACGCTGTTGTTCAAGCCTTTCATTCTTCCCGGAGTATATATATATATATCCTCTCTCTCCACACACCGCATAACGTGGCAGAATGACAGTATTTTTATTTAGAATTTGGGAGAAATTTTTTCAGTAGTTTAAACACATCCCTACCAATAGTAAAACCAGCAAAACTGTGGTCTTAAAGTTTTTTCAAGACGTGCGTTCAATCAATCACATTTATTCTATAAAGCCCTTTATACATGAGCTGTCTTCCCCTCTCCTTATGTGTGCCTTCCCTCACTTCTGTCTCCCTTGTGTGTGTGTGTGTTATATGTCATTGTCTGTCTCCCTGAGTTTCTCACTAGTTCCCGAGATCCCCGCACTCCATGAAGGCACCCCAGCAACAGTATTACAGAGCACCAGCGATCAACACCAGATCCTCTTCACGTGCACCTCCTATGCACCTGGGACTGATTGTCTCCCTCCCTATTTTAGGGAGATGTTGGCAGTCAGTTCCTGCCGGATTATTAAGCCCCATAGTGCATGTCTGTGCTGTTAAAATTACTCTTGCCTAATTCCTGATTATTCCAAATACTTGATTTTTAAGTCTCCAGTTCCTGTATTCCTAGCCACCTGCTCATCATTTCCTTTTCCTCACAGCAACCTGGACCTCTACCCAAGGACCTGTTTTCTGATTTCCTGCTACCAGTCTGTATGGTGCTGGCTCTGCCACAAGGCCCACACCATTCTACGCCTTCACCATACAGTCACCAGTTCTGTACTACTACAAACCCACCATCTTCTACACACTTCCAAAATAAACAAGCTTAATTGTTACTCACCTTGTCGTCTTTCGGTTCCTCCTTAGTCTACCTGTGACATATACTGTAGGTACAATAGTAGATAAAGTCTGAGAAATCTTGAATAAAATTGCTATTGTACTTTGGAGGTCTGAATCAATCAATCACATTTATTTTATAAAGCCTTTTTACATCAGCAGTTGTCACAGAGCGCTTTTACAGACACACAGCCTAGTACCCCAAAGAGCAAGAAACAATACGAAATTGAACCACAGTGGCTTGGAAAACTTCCCAGTAATTTGTTTCCTGGTAGGGAGGATCTAAACTCTCTGGGGTGGCCATTCTTCTTCTGGCTGTGCAAGGGTGTAAAGATTAAGAGTGTATGTCCAATTAAGGCAAAGTTGTTTATCAGTACACATTAAGGTTCTGTGAGTACTCCTGGGGCATGGTCCGAGGGTTCAGATCTTCATGTGGGCTGTGTCCAGCCTTTAGACAGATCCAGATCGGCTGCACCACCAGGTATACAGGACCAAGGACATCCAGGTGGGCTGTGGAGAGTGACAGTGGCTTTGGACAAGGTCATCATCAAGCTGCGTAGTTTTGCGTTGTGTTCCAAGGACTCCGATCATCCTAGGTCAACTTCCTAGGATGAAACAAGACAGCAGAGAGATTAGATGGGACATTCCATTAGTCAGCAGTAGGTCAGCGTAGAATGCAGATTGATACTCGTCCTCCAGTCAAACAAATTAGTCCTGTACTAAAGTAAATTAGGCCCCATCCCAAAAGGTTGTAGAGACATAATAGCTGCCAGCCCTAAGGCATGTATTATGTAAAAAATATTTTTTAAGTTTATAATATATTCCTATATTATATTATTATATTTTAATCTGACAGGCAAGCTTAACAGGGAGTTACCACTTAGGCCCCCTTTCTCATATAAATTGTCGGCCAGCCCTAACGCATAAGTTTATATTTTTAATTTTATTTGTTTTATTTTGTTTCATTTCACCTTTATTTAAGCAGGCTAATCGATTGAGAACAGGTTCACATTTGCAATTGCGACCTGGCCAAAACAAGGTGCAAGGCGACATTAAGTTACATATAAACGACAAACATTCAGGTATGCAGTTACACATAACTTAGCTCACCATATATCATTCAGTAAAAGTTGTCTGTCAGCATCTTATGGTATTTTAACATGCTTTTCTAATTTTTTTTTTCTACATTTCAGTAAATCATCCTCGGGCAGGCTTCTCAAAGGTTTGTTGAAAATAAAGTGTGAGAGAGCAGCTCATGATGTCTTTAAATACAAATGGAATTAGAGTGTTTTTAGTTCTTAAATATTATCTAGGGGTTACATAGGTTGAAGGCATCCTGGCTAAAACGGGCAAAGACTCACAAGTGAAAATAAACAACAAAAAGGTATTTAAAGTAACTACAACCAGTAACAGATTGTACCTTAAATAGACTTTAAAAAAACTTAAATCTATGCTGTTGTTTTACAGATGCCATCATTATTGCTGTTGAATCGATTTACTTAATAATATTGCCCCTATAAATGTTATGCTGTTGCAGTTTGTAAATGGTTACAATACAGATGATTTGAGAGATAGCTAATGTAGACAAATAAACAATTAATTAAATATGAGCAAATTGGATGTGAGCAACTAAATCTTGTGGGTTAAATGTAGAAATAACAGGAATTGAGAGGGACCACATCTGATTCTGTTGATCCTAGTTAATGCTTTATGTTCACATCTGATTTAGATTGAAGCCTGAAGCACAAATCCTTCTGTCAGAAAAGCCTATCATAGGCAGACTAAAAATTACAATTTCAAATACAATTCAAAAGATTGTTCTTTCCGCTGAGGCAAAGAGCTTAAAAATATGGCATTTAACTTGCCAATTTAGTTTGGCTAGTAACATCAGTCTGAGTTCCAACTCTTTAAGTTGACAAGCTTACACTGTCTCCAGATGCTGCCAGATCAGGAACATTCGGTTTTAATTAGTACAATTGGACAGACAGTAATTGTTTCTGATTAGGATTGTCTGTTTATACTTGTAGTGGTGAGTTTTTTTTGTTTCATTGTTATTAAAGGTTTATTGAAACTTGAGCAGGGTGTTTATTGAAAATATGAAACTAGAGATCAATATGGCAGCACACTATACGTTTGTGTATTGGGGTCTTGCATCACTTTTTTAACCAGGTAAGTTGACTAAGAACAATTTCTGGGTGCAATTAGGGTGAAGTGTCTTGCCCAAGGACACAACAACATTCGGCTCAGTCAGGAATTGAACTGGCAACCTTCTGACTACAAGTCACTGAGCCACCATAAAAGTGCTTCATCCACACAGAAGATTGTACTAACAAGATATGAACATACATTAAGTTTAGGTTTTAATAATATGTGTGTGTTTATAGAATTACAAAAAGAGAATAAGCAATCTTATCACGAATAAAGTGATAATTATGTACATACAACATTGTGTTGGCATCTTCTTTTATTATGGAATATGTAATCACATAGTATCATGAAAAAGTGCATTATTTTGGGATTTGGACCCTGAAGAATACCAAAACACTGCATACTAAGTTCATCCATTAAAGAAGTATTAAAACATTTATTGTAAAATATAAGAAAGACAAATAGGTTTTAGAATACAAAGGGGCATTTCTTCAAATTACTTTCTGAGGAACAGTCTACTCTGAATCTTTCACTTCTAGATGAATATGTTCTATGTGAATATTTCTCACTTCTAGATGAGTATGATCTATGAGTGCTGCCTTATTTACATAACCTTTGCCCTTTGGCAGGAGTTTAATAGATTCGGAAGCACTTTTATGTTTTCAGCAAAAAGTCAAATAAATCACACCTTATGATTATTTTCCCTGGTCTCTTTCCATTATATTGTAATGTGCTGCTTTCTTCTTCCATGTAGACCAGCAGTCTGAGATCAACATTATACTACTATTGCATCCAAATGTATTCATTCACCCTAATTTCTGTACAGTTTATCAATAAAATGTGAGCAAGCGATTGGACATATTTTGTGCAAAATCTCTGCAAACACAAATCAGGTTAAAGACAGATGCTTCCCTTTGGGTGAAGGCTTTCCAGGAGGCATAGCAATTCACTGTTTCACTTTCTGCACTTTGAGAAATCTGAGAAATGTAATTCTAGCATGAACCAAGTGTTTCTCCTGGAGACCCTACACCTCCAAATTAGAACTGGTTATATTTGAGATTAATTTGCACATGAGATTGTGAACATATCTGTGATAAGTACTGGTACATCCATGAGGCTGTGGGCTATTCACCATACATAGCAAAGTTAACAACAGGTCACAGAATCATCCGGAGGTTATGTTTCAGTAGGTACAGACTGAACAATAATCAATCACCAATAAGTTTTAATTTTACATCACATTCATCCAAGTATATATACGGTACACAAACAATACACCCTTTATCATGCTAAATGGCTACACCCAGGTCGAGTGATGGCTTTGGCCCAAGACAACGGATTGAGCTAGTTAACAACTCACTTTATACCATAACGATACAAACGGTCACTAATACCACGAGAGCTATGCCACCTAGGTTGCACCAATTGGTACAGATTGATCAATATTCTTTTACAGAAGTTTTCAATTTAAATTGCATTCCTCCAAGTATATACGCAAAAAATGCTAGCGCTACACGCTCTGGGCAGGGCTGGTTTTTCCTGTTAATTTTCAGGATACTGAAAAACGTTTCCATACACCTCAGCCAATTTGAGCGTCAAAACTCGGATGATCTAACAAACATGTGTAATTATCTTCTTGGCTGGAGAGGATTGGAGATGATGGTTGAAATCTAAAACTGAAACATGTACCACTATTTACAACAAAAGCTTTGTCTCTCTTCACATTGCTGTGCAGTTCCCAGACAAACACCACCAGTGTGAGTTCACCCATATCTTTGTAGGTGGCCACTTCCAAAGCAGCACCTGCAGTGGCCTGATTCACCCGATATAGCTCCTACCTTTGCTGTATTCTGGCTCAAACATGTATGGTTGTATATTACCATTCAATAACACTTGATCAATGTTGAAATCATCTAGCTCTTCTGGTGATATTTTATCACTTTCCCTAGCCATTGTAGAAAACAAAATCCCTCTCTAACTCGTCATCTACGTATTTAATGAAATAATGCAAGCAAATAAATACATGTTCTCTACTTTTCAAAAAAGTAACCATTGATGTGCAAAATACGGATTCTTGGGGCGGCTGTCTTTGGAAGTACACAACACTTTGAGACATTGTTTTCAGTGTCTGTCGTGGGGAACATAACCGGCACAATGATTTGTGGGTGTTTAGGGGTCTGAAGGGATCCTTAAAACTTTTAAACTTTTCTAGAAGGAAAAATCTGACATGGGCATTAGATGGCTCAGGGGTTTTGATTTGTAGTCAGAAGTTTGCTGGTTCAATTCCCAACTGTGCCAAATTTCACTCTCACCTTTTGTATCTGACTGATTGATTAGGTCAGTTATTGGTTGATCTCCCCTTACCCCACACTAATTGATAGGAAATACAAAACATCAGGATACTATGCTCTCCGTGAAACCGGTTATAGCTGTGCTCAATGAGTATGTGTCAATAATCTTGTTCACACTGGCAGGTTGAAGTGACTCGAGTCCGATTTTTACCGCAACGTATACCAATCAGATTTTTTTTCCTGCAGTCGAAACTGGCATACATTCATATGTGGTACTAAACTGGATACATATCAGATCTGGTTATGACGTGTTTTTAATGTGCATATCTGATTTATTTGGAACAAAGTGCTTTTTTCTTCACTACAGTAGTGAAACATGTTTGTGTTCGAAATTAACATTTGTACACAGACATCCCTGTAACCACCACTACCATAGAACGCATACTGTGAGGAATAGAAGAATGGTGAAGTAATAGGCACAGTAAAAAAAACTTTCACCAAGTACAAATATTTGTGAAATTAAATCCTAATTATTTTATTATAATAGGCCCAGAGGTGAATATTAGCACAGAGCCTGTTAATTATATTGCCAAAGTCAATTCTTACAAGAACATGTTTTGCAGTGTGTGTATAGGATCTCCAATTCTTGATTTCATTTTAGACTACCAATAGCTAAACATTCCAACCAAGTAACAAGATCCTTTAACTCAGATCCTTAATCTAAGGGGTGATTGTGTTGTGGGGCAGGCAGGTAGCTCACTCCTTAAAATCAGAAGACCTAGCAAAATGTTATTTAGACAAAGAGTCTTTACTCCAGCCAAACGCAACTGTTGAATAATTTAGTTTTAGTTAACAGGCAAGCGCTCTTTATCACTCCAGGCTGTCAATGCCACCTTCTGGTTAAAAGGAAGAACTGCAATCTACTCCAAAAACAGATTTATTAGTCAGGAAACTAACCACTATAACCCAGATACTGTGATCCTTATGTTCATTTTCTGGCTACACCCCATTTGATTGAAAGCCTTTCATTTTAGGTGTGGTTAAATTGTTTCAGTTTAGGACCAAGACTGAATATTGACAGCTCTTTAATGTCTGCACAAATTACTAGCAAAAAAACATAAAAACCCAAAAAACACCTGTCAAGCCAGCAGTGTTCAAACAATTTCTAGAAATGGACAGGGAGTCAACTGTTCTAGCTTCAAGGGGACGCTGGTTCTGCCTTCGGGATGAAGGGCAGAAAAAGGCTTTGATTGTGATGCTCTCGACATATCTTCATGGGAGTGGTACATGGCCAAGATACCAGATGTAGCAGAATTCAATACTTGGTGTAGGAATGTAGGGTTTGTGCATTACCAGAAGGTAAGGAATGTTACAAATGCTGCATACTGTAAAATAAGGCACATGTCATATGTTGGCAATTCATTTTATTGAATTGTCCAAGTAAAGAAAAACATGTGCCTTTGGTGGTATTCCATTTTTCTTGTGGACATACAATTATGTTAATTATGTTATGGTGAGCATGTGGACACTGGACATTAATTTACACTGGATGTAGTATTTAGTTTATATATTGTATATGTGTCGTACAAGTATATTTAATGTGTGTATGTGATGCGACCTACAAAGCCTCTCCCCAGGTACTGCTGAAACAGTTATTAAAGATATTACAATACCTGTGTGTGTGTGTCTTACAACAACTACATCATATGTTATAGCAATTTGGACCCCATGCTAATTTGGACCCCATGCTAATGAATAAAAACGTATATAGGCTACAGTTGTAGGCAATGATTACTTATACTTAAACATGTAAGGGCAGATGTTGTAGCTTTGGCTTTCTTGGCTCAGATTCAAAATCTCTGTTTTCTTTCAGATTCCAAAAGTCACTGCCACAACGTAAACATATGTGATAGGAAAACGAGACATTTTTCCACTTAACTTTAAAGACAAAAAGGCAACTAAAACAATGAAAATTGACACTTTTACCTGGATATTATTGTTAATTCATCTGTTGTGTGCCTCTTCTCAGATCATCAATCTTTCTCCTGTACCTTGTAACAAAAAACCTGTGGAGAAGCTTTCCAAACTAGCGATCACCTACATCAATGAAGACAGAACAGAGGGCTACAAGTTTGCTCTTAATAGAATATCCAACATTCATCTACATGCTCAGGTCAGTTTTCTGTATATACTAAATCATGTTTATGTGTGTGTCTTTGTTTCAGAAAATAAAGATATAGGGTTTGAGTTGGGCCCATATGCCATCTCATATGAACGACCCATGTTCACGTTGAAAACCCAGAAATACAACCTCCTATTGAAAGAAACGACTACTGAATTACATCTAATAACAAATAGGAAACTCTATCTACTATCTATCCAAGCTGCTAAACCTTGACAATGCACCAACAAACATGGCCAGGTATTTCAAAATAAAGATACTTTATAGAACTTTTAATAGTTTGAGAGCTTCTCTTACCATGCTACAGTTTATTATCTGCAAAGGATATTAAAAATTAGCTTGAATCTTTTTAAACAATACATTTTGTATTCTCTATTAAGCTGGCTGACATCTACATGTTTTGCACTCCTTTCAAGCCCTGAACATGTGAACGCTCAGTTTCCAAGGTTAGTCAGACATGGCCAAACAGGTACCTTGTTAGGCTAATTAATTTATTAAATTAATTTTGATTACGTAACAAACCTGGTCAGGAGGGATCAGCCAGTGACCAACCGAGTCAGGGATCATGGAAGTTTGTTCATCAAATTAACTTAATGGACACCTTCAGCTAGTTAGTGACAGTTACTTAAAATACACTGCTCAAAATTATTAAGGGAACACTCAACTCACATCGGGTATCTATGACAAAACATATGAAAGATCAAAATCTTTACTGTACATTGTGTAATTACATTAGTTGAGAACAAAGCAACATAATAACAGTCAATGGAAATCAAAATCACCAACCGATTGAGGGCTGGATTCAAACTCACACCAAAAATCAAATAAACAATTGAAATCACAGGCTGTTCCAACTTGCATGAATATCATCTCTGAGCAACAATGTACATGGGTGTTGTTGTTTTTGTATATATTGTGTATAGATTAGAGTAACTGTTTTGTAATTCATTTATTTGTTGTGGTTTTTAGACACATGTATATGACTAGATTAGATTAGTTTATATTGTATTTCCCATTTTTCTATTTCCCAATTCTATTGCTGTCCACTTGCTGCTTTAATGTGTAATTTTTCACTTGTGAGACAAATGAAGGTTATCTAATCTGGGAAATGTGACTCAGTAGTGTGTAGGGCCTCACGTGCATACATGCACACCCGACAACATCTAGGCATGTTCCTGATGAGACGGCGGATAGTGTCCTGGGGAATCTTTTCCCAGACTTGGACCAGCGCATCAGTTACTTGGCGACGTTGGATGCAATGATACATAACGTCCCAGAGGTCCTCAATAAGATTCGGGTCTGGGGAAAATGAGGGCCAGTCAATGGCATCAATGCCTTCGTCATCCAGGAACTGCCTACACACTATGGCCACATGAAACCGGGCATTGTCCTGCACCAGGAGGAACCCAGGGCCCACTGCAGCAGTGTAAGTTCTGATGATGGGTTTCAGGATTTCACCCTGGTACCTAACAGCAGTCAGGGTACCGTTGGCTAGCACGTGGAGGTCTGTGTGACCCTCCAAGGATATGCATCCTGAGACCATCACTGACCCACCCCCAAACCGGTCATGCTGGATGATGTTACAGGCAGCATAGCGTTCACCACAGCGTCTCCAGACACTTTCACGTCTGTCACTTAACAGAATGAATCTGATCATATACTGCACCAATTCTGGTGTTCTCTGGCGAATGCCAATCGAGCTGCACAGCGCTGGGTTGTGAGCACAGGTCCAACTAGAGGATGTTGGGCCCTAATGCCACCCTCATGGACAGTTTGGTCAGAAACATGCACACCAGTAGCCCACTGGAGGTAATTTTGTAGGCTCTGGCAGTGCTCCTCCTGTTCCTCCTCACACAAAGGAGATGATACCAGTTCTGCTGCTGGGTTGATGCCCTATGACGTCCCTGTCCAGATATCCTTGTGTAACGGCCGTCTCCTGATATCTTCTCCCTGCACTTGAGACTGTACTGGGAGACACAGCAAACCTTCTCACGATGGCATGTATTAAAGTGCCATCCTGGAGAAGCTGGACTACCTGTGCAACCTGAATGGGCTCTAGGTACCGCCTTATGCTACAGTATTGACACTAGCAGAACCCAAAACTAACAAAGAATCAATTAGTAAGGATAAGGAGAGAGCATATGTCTGTGGCCACCACCTGCAAAACCATTTCCTTTTTGGGGGTTGTCTTGCTGTTGCCTCTTCAGTGCACCTGTTCTCACTTTCATTTGGACCAAAAAATGTGACATTGATTCACAATCACTTATGCTTCCTAACTGAAAATATTGATATCCCTGAAGTTTAATTGATTTGATGATATACTGTGATGATTGTGTGTTCACTTAACTTTTCTGAGCAGTGTATGTTGCATGAGGAACAAAACCAGGGATCATGGAAGTTGAAAGACCCACTTTGTTCATTAAATTAAATTAATGGAAACCTTCAGCTAATAGTTAGTGACTATTATTCAAAATAAGTTACATAAGGAAACTCTTTTTAGAAAAAAGTCTCACTAATTGTCACATTTTAATGGTGTGGTGCAGATAGTGAGACCCAGACAGGTAGATGGGTGTTTTTTTTATTAACGATGCACTGGAGAAGAACGTAAAGTGTATACAACAATGTTGTAGCACTCTCAAAAGTGAATGTACAAGAATGTAGCTAAGCTTGTTTTCGCTGGGGCTGTATCTTACTGAGGTACAAATATTGTACCTTTTAGCATGGGTCCATATTTTTAATATTGATATCTATACGTCTAATGGAACACTTTTGTACCCTGAGGAATACAACTATACTTAAAGGTACACTGGTCACATAAGTAAACTCAAAGGTACAAAGGTAATCTTTAGGGCACTAAATGTGTACATTTCTGTACAAAAGTGTCCCATTAGAGGTACAGATAGCAATGGTAAAAATATGGACCCATGCCGAAAGGTACAATATTTGTACCTCAGTAAGGTACAGCCCCAGCGACAAGCTTAGGTACATTCTCGTACCTTCATTTCTGAGAGTGAGGGTACACTGGGAGCAATGGCACAACAAATACTCCTATCTGCTTATGTACTCTTACAGTGGTACAAACACTGGTAGCTAAGATAGAAGAAGAGCATACACATAATACATTAACCTCAGGACTCACTTGTCACAACAGTTGAGCAGCTTTAGAACAGTCTTCTGTACGAGCAGCACACAAGCGTAACTTATATCAATGACCAACACCTCTCACTATTCTGGGCTGCTTGTATGTAGAACGCTAACCTACCTAATAGCACACGGCTGTACGTACTGTAATCATTAATCTAAACATCTACAAGATACCAGCCTCTCCTAACCTAAACCCTATCGTAGCAACAACCCAAACTGGAGAGAGGTGTGTACAAAAACACATAAAGGGACATTACACGTAAATCAATGATAAATATATATATATATATATATATATATATATATATATATATATATATATATATATATATATACAAATGAAACTGTTTGACACTAATAAACGTAATATACAATTTTTATGAGCAATCTTTTTTTTAATAATGCCATCTAGTGGCCATCATATTGGAATGAAACAACTGGTTCAGAGCAGTAAGGTGAGTTTCAGTTTCATTAGGCTTGGCTGTATGAAAACCAGTTCATTTAAGATTGCCATTCAAATGTTTGCCATTCAAATTTTAGCCAAACACCAAGGGCATAGGAACGAGTTTGATATGGGGGACACACCATATATTTTTCACGTATTATTGGGGGGACCACATTGCCTGTCTGTAACATTGGAGGGGACATGTCCCCCATCTCCCCCGTTCCACCGCTCTTGCTAAACACAATATATTTACCAGTAGTTACAAAAACAAAAAGGCCAAATCGACCAATAAGGACCTAAATATGTACAACTTCATTCAACTAAACTAGGACAGGAATGAAGTCGTTGGTACAATAAGCCAAAACCAGCATTCTGAATGAAGGGAAATCTAATGCTGGCCTTTCCAAGAGAGGACAGACATGTTTTATTTGATGCTGTCGGATGTTTGCTTTTTGTCTCACAGGGTCCAGCTGGAAACGTCTACTACCTCCTCCTAGATGTGTTGGAGACCAAGTGTCATGTCAGAAGCCCTAAACCCTGGAAACAATGTGATGTTAGGCCCTTCATGGAAACTGTATGTCACATTTGTGCTAAAACTAGTTCAATATTTTCAGACATTCTTAGGGACTTCGCCCACTTCTCTCACAGTTTGCCTGTAATGATAACATTTAACATTTTTCAAACAAGCTTGAGGTCCAGGTATGGCATCTCTAAGCAAGGGTGGCTATCTCCCCTGTGTACCTTTCACTTTCTGTTTTTGTTTAGTGATCATACAGTATTTCAGGATTTCAACTAGTCCAACATGGCAACATTCAGCTATCAGCACAGAATTCCATTGAGCTTGATGTTTTAGTCCAGAACTATCTGGACAATCCTTGTCCAAAAAACTGGCCCTGAAAGTCTAAAATAGTTCTTACATTTTGGCTTGAAGCTTCGCCATCTTAACTCTCAACAGACTGTGTTGGCTAGGAACTTAGCTACCAGGAATGCTAAAGTTGCTTTCAAGGTCTGCGTAAAAGACTTTAGTTTAGGGGTCAATGTGGTTGGAGAGTACTGCAAAGACAGATTTTATTTAAAAATGTTTTGTAACTTGCCGTCAACCAAGGTCTAGCTCATGGTGAGCTCTAAGTTAGCCACAAGCTAGGGGCTTGATATGCGAGAGATGCCAGCTGTCTTTTCTCCCCACACAAGGAATCAGGCTCAGAGTTTTTTTAGTTTCCATGATTTTTACCACATTGTTTTATCATTGTGGTCATGATGTTTTAAATCTTTCAATGTATCGTTGGAATAGCACGTGAAATTGATGACTGTGTCTATTCATTTGAACTGATTAGTGACAGATTGTCAATGTTGTGAGGAATACTTCTTCTCCATTGATTTCACTGTTACACCGGCATGTCCATTCATCCTGAGCCAAGATGTAAATTACTGGAGTGTTGTTGATATTCCTGGACTTGAATCAATGTCTTTTTGTTCCTGCTTTTGCTTAATAAACACTAGCCAAAAGAACTGAAAGTGTTAGTAATAAAACAGTGCTTGAAGAGACGTGTGGAACACAGGAAAAACCGCAATGCCTGTCGATAGGCAGTGACCTCAGTTTTCAGTGTTCAGATTTCAGTATAGAAACACCACGTTTGGCAAGTGAGTGAAATTGGTCTCTCCACTAACATTTTTTACTAACTATTTTTTTCTACAGTCTAAGATTGAATTCCTTTAAGTCCAAGCAATACTGATTTGATATGACATGACATTGTTTTGTTTGCAGCAAGTCTCTGGGAACTGCAACACTACCGTTCTTCACACAGCCGAGGGCTATTCCTATCTGTACAGCTACGACTGCACGTTGACACCAGGTACTGTATTTTATTATAACTTCACCACCACGTGTGAACTTTGGACAATAGAAATAAGCCTGTGCAGAATAGATGCCTCCAACCCTGTCCTCAAACCTGTACAGACCCTCCAGAGAAACTGCAGCAGACGTGTCCAACATGCCCCCTGCTGCTTCCTCTAGACAGCCCCCAGGCAGTGCATGCTGCAGGGCTGACCCTCCACAGATTCAACACCCAGAGTACACTACCTTCCAGCCTGGCCCTGCACAACCTCACCAGGGCCTCTGCAAAGGTAGCCACTGGAGCACGGCCCAGCTAAGTTGGAACCTCATCAGTATATCTCTGAGCTAAAGTGTTTCCCCAACTACAAACGTTGCACTAGAAAATACTTGTTATTTATCAACTAGTTTATTTCATCAGATTGAAAAACTACCCAAGTAAAAAAAAAGTATATTTAAATTATACTCCAGTATTATACTTCTAGTATACTTATGGTTAACCATAAGTATGTGATCAATGTATTTAAGTATATTTGAAGTATACTTTCAAAATATACATACCAAAATAATATATTAGAAGTATATTTAGGATAAATAAAATACATTTCAAGTACATTTAAATATACTTTTTTTTTACTTGGGTATGTATTCCACAAAAGATTAGTGTGGTTAGTGAAGTTCTTTCTCTCTTTTCATGTAGTTGTGTTCAATCCCCTTTAATACATCAACATTGATGCACACAAGACAAAAGTTTTTAGACTGATGTCGACTAAACGTTTCTCCAGATCTGCCCCACGTCCTCATCTTCCTGTTGCTTCAGGGTAGCAGAACTTTGTAAAGGCATTGTTTAGAGCAAACAGTGTGACAGAGTGATTTGTTCTCAATGTTTTTCAAGGTGTTTAACCACATGTATGCAATTATTGTCCGATTCTGTGAAGCAGTTTTTAATGAAAAGGTAAAATATTATAACATTGTTTTCAATTGGGCCTATTGGTATATATACAGTAGGTGGTTACATTTAAAAGCTGCTACTTTTTCTGTATTGAGGAATAATTTGAATGGTAATATTTGTTAAAAGTAACACTTAGGGGAAAGACATGCTACACTAGGGCATTCAAGGTAATCACAATAGCTGGTCTTTTAAACTGTTTTCTCCCCAGACTAGGCCGGTTCCAGCCACCTTTGTGGAGTACACCGTGCAGGAGTGTCGCAAGGGATATCTAGGCCTGTGCGTACCAACTGAAAAAAGTGCAGATGTACGTATGTGTTACAACCAATGGAAAAACGACAGTGTCTGGCCAAAACAAAAGGAGATCAAATACAATGGCTGCTACCAATACAAGCCATTCTGTTGTCTTCACTCAGTCAATCAAAGCTACATTCAGTTTCCCCCCCTTACAGTGAGTTACAACCTTTCCTTTTTCAGCCAGCTGGGTTCTGTAAGGGGGCGGTGTATGACAATATCGACCAGGCAGACGTGAAGGTGTCTTGTGAAATTTTCAACCAACAGGTATTATCAATGTGCCTACAGTTTGTTTATTTGTTTTTTGTTCTGATCGGTTCAGTTCTGAGAACCAAATCTTTGTTTATCAGAAACTAGTCAGGGTACTGTATACTCTATGCTTTTTGGGTGATTGGTAAAGGTTCTGAGTGACTAGTGATGCTCTGAGTTTGACCTATCATTTATTGATTATGTTGCATTTTACTCTTTTCCCTAGGGAATTGATGTTGTTTATGACGTCACCCACCCTCTCCCCACAAAGATCACAGAAATCCCTGCCTTAGTTCCCGATACCCCAATCTCGATGACCAAAGTCCCCATCGTCAATCCCTCATACCCCACAGCATCCCCACCAGCTGTGGATGAGACCCAACCACAACCCTTCGACATCGATGTGTCACCGTCATCCTCCAGCGAGTCGTCAGAATCTCAGGAGACTTTAGTTTCTCCAGGGGGTCGGGTCTCCTCAGCGGAGCTCAGAGGCACTGTAGCCCGGCCTCCCTTCCACTTCCGTTACCGACCCCGCCGCACAAAGAGGCATGGGGGGGTAACAGACAAACCCCCTCACGTCCCTCTCTTCCTAGCTGAGTTCCCTAGTTCACCGTCTCCTTTCCGATCCTGCCCTGGGCTTTCTCGCTACACTACCGTGTAGGCTGGACTACAGTAGGCAACAGCCGGGGCTATCTTTAGTATTTTAGTGCTTTTCTCAACATTCATATAGACATTAGTAATGGTGTAAATTTAACTTTTCATAGTTGTTGAATTATGGTGGGATTCTGGGCAACAAATTCTCTTTTGGTAAATAATATATTTTTGGTATATATCAGGCAGTAGCATAGACAGATAATGCCATTTGGCAGGGCATGAGTAATTAGTCTGGGATAAAATATAATCCACCAGAAATCCAGCAAATGTTTGACATATGAAAGAAATCATTTATGTGGGCATATATTTTGATGTTAATTGTTATTTAGCCAGCAGCATATATTATTTAGGTTTCTTTGATTTAAAGGGGCACTGTGTACAATTTGACACTGTTAGACAAAATTTATTTTCTGATCCATTGACCAGATTAAGCTGTAAATATTATATTTCTTGTTATTTAAAAAATATATATACATATATATATTTAGATGGAACAGTGATTCCCTACATTATCCGGTGCTTTTGTTATTCACAAAATCGCAGCCTAAAATGTTGAATTTATATGGATCAATAGTAGATGAACAGGCATGTTTTAATTGATAAACAATGTTGAAAAGTAATTTTCTTATTCTTCTCCCTGTTGAAATGACAATGTAGTGAATTATTGTCCCAAATAAATCAAGTCAAGCATGTATTTGTCATATGCACAGTAACACAGGGGTCATTCTGTACAGAGAAATTCTTAATTCTGGCAGGAGACATCTACGTAGTAAACTAATTCAAAACAATCTACAGTACATATTTACATAAATGTTTCCATATTTTTAAACATAAAAAATATAATTCATACAGCTTTTGTAAGTTGTTCTTACAAAATAATGGTCTCACAAAAGTCTACACAGTGCCCCTTTAATTTTAAATGTTTTAATCTAATGTAAAACATAAAAAATAAAAGGTACTCTATAATAAATGTGTCCCTCTGTTAGTGTGCTTTTGTTGCAGTTCAGACCTACAGTACAGTAACTTAGCAAAAGTTAATGCAAAAGGACTATGACCACAGATTGACCCAGATGTTTCTTGAACAATGGCCGCTTTTCTTCCTTGAGGTCAAGTTTATTAACCAAATAATGCATTTCTGCTAAAAGCGTTCCTGAATATAAACAGTACCATTAGGACTTCTCTTGTGGGTTTCTCTTGTGGAGGCAGGAATTCAGGACATTCCAATGGATGCTAAGTGAATTATATCAATAATGAATGAAGAAGAGACTCAGAGAAAACCCAAATATACCAGGCCATTTCAAATGTCTATTACAAATGATAATATCTATGTTTACATCGCACCACAGTGTGAAGCCTGGCTTTCAAAATATTTATTCATACCAACACTTTTTGATGTATGTACCCAAATGGCACCCTATTTTAAATATATACTAAATATTTATTCACATCAACACTTTTTGATGTATGCACCCAAATGGCACCCTATTTTTAATATATAATAAAAATGTATTCACACCAACACTCTTTGATATATGCACCCAAATGGCACCTTATTTTTAATATATAATAAATATTTATTCACACCGACACTTTTTGATGTATGCACCCAAATGGCACCCTATATTTTATATATAATAAATATTTTTTCACACCAACACTTTTTGATGTATGCACCCAAATGGCACCCTATATTTTATATATAATAAATATTTTTTCACACCAACACTTTTTGATGTATGCACCCAAATGGCACCTTATTTTTAATATATAATAAATATTTATTCACACCAACACTTTTTGATGTATGCACCCAAATGACACTCTTTTTTTAATGTATAATAAATATCTATTCATACCCACACTTTTTGATTAATGCACCCAAATGACACCTTCTTTTTAGTATATAATAAATATTTATTCACACCAACATTTTTTGATTAATGCACCCAAATTACACCTTATTTTTAGTATATACTAAATATTTATTCACACCAACACTTTTTGATTAATGCACCCAAATGACACCTTATTTTTAGTATATAATAAATATTTATTAACACCAACATTTTTTGATGTATGCACCTAAGTGGCACCCTATTTTTAATATATAATAAATATTTATTCACACCAACACTTTTTGATGTATGCACCCAAATTGCACGCTATTTTTAATATATAATACATATTTATTCATACCAACACTTTTTGATGTATGCACCCAAATAGCACCCTATTTTTATTATATAATAAATATTATTCACACCAACACTTTTTTGATTTATGCACCTAAATGACACTCTATTTTTAATATATAATACATATCTATTCACACCAACACTTTTTGATGTATGCACCCAAATGGCACCCTATTTTTAATATATAATAAATATTTATTCACACCAACACCTTTTGATATATGTACCCAAACGGCACTCAATTTTTAATATATAATAAATATTTATTCACACCAACACTTTTTGATGTATGCACCTAAATGGCACCCTAGTTTTAATATATAATAATTATTTATTGACACCAACAGTTTTTGATATATGCACCTAAATGGCACCCTATTTTTAATGTACTAAACTTGAGTCCCATGGAAGCCAATTGTAATTGTAAATGTATAAATAGAAGAAACACAAAGATGGTATAAGTTAAGAAGACAGCACTTGTTTCATTCTGTATGATATAATTGCACTCTGTGTATGTCTAATGATTCTCTGTCCGTTTTGAGTTACATTCAGGACATATTACTCTTGAGTTCTACCAAAGTTTAAAGGTTACCAAAACAAAGCACAGCAAACACACAAATGGTATCAGAGAGATAAGGTTATCACTGCAGTCAGTGGATGAGTCCATGTAAACATACATGATCCCACGGACACACAGGTCCCTGACAGTCAAGTGAATGATGGACATAATAACTGCATGTCAGAGACACAAATATAGTTGCAATCAAAATGATTCAACCCCCATTGCAAATTGGTTTTATTGTCCAAATTCAATGAAAATGCAACTAATCAATTGCTTCATTAGCTGCACCAGGTGAGCTGGAACACATGAAATACCTGAGGTTCCAGTAAGCACAGTAAGGCACTTATTAAACGCACACCCAAACTACTGACCCACAAGCACAAGAAAAGCATGCAATTCCAAGAATATCACTGAACTGGAGGCCATTCTTCATGAGCAATGGGCTAAGATTCCTCAGGAACGCTGCCAGAGGCTTGTGTCTGGCTATGCATCTCGTTTGCAGCAGGTCATAACAGCAATAAGGGTGCTCTAGTAAAGATGAGTACCATGAAGGGGTTGAATAATTTTGAGACTGGAGAAGTCATTATCAGTTGCAGTTGCAGTTGAATTTGTGGAAGCTGTTGTTGTCTTGAGCTTTTTCAATTGCTTCAATTGATTTGTTCATTGCAAACAACTGAAGATCTGTACATTTTGACAATAAACCTGATTTGCATCAGGGATCAGGAATCATTTTGATTGCAACTGTATGCTCTATATGTATAACAATGGATCAGGAATCATTTTGATTGCAACTGTATGCTCTATATGTATAACATTGGTTCTTACAGTAGGATTGATTGCTTAATGTCAGTTAGAGGTCACTACAAAGCTCACGCTAATGTGGTCACCCATACAGAAATCTATATATGGCCATATGTGTATATAACTTATATGTCCTATATCAACATATATGGTGGAAATATCATCACCTATATGTACATATATGTCGGTATTCACAAAAATTGGCCGCTTTTATATATGTGACATATATTTCCACATTTCACATCCATATCTGCATTTACCTATGGTTTACAGTAAGTGATGTAATGTATAATATCTGTCAATGTATATATAAGATTGTATAAATAAATAAAATAGAAATACTGCTACACTTATTCTTGCCTTATGTCAGTTAACAATTTGCCTACACATTTAAACAAGATTGAATGCTTATGTGTGAGATATTGATGTTATATACAGTACTGTATATGTGATGATAAGTAGGGTCAATTAAATATTTGGAAAAATCTTTTTTAAATGTATCCCATAAGGAAACCTAATATATGGCCATATATGTATACTTATATGTCAGATATCGGCATATATGTGGGAAACATCATCACATATATGTACATATATGTGAACATATAAAAAAAATTGCCACTTTTATATATGTGACATATATTTTCTCATTTTGTAATTCAAATTTTGTAATCAAAATATATGGTCATATATTTTCAAATATATGTTAAGATTTTTCATATGTATGGCCATATATGGCTATATATTAGATTTCTGTATGGGCAGTGAGGAGAAAATGTGAGCTTCAGTTGATGTCAGTCACTGCTGACATTATAGTTTTTGATATATCAACTCTGAACCTTTGAATTTATATTTTGTTTGATAAAAACTGACAAATGTAACACAGCCTTTACTAAATCCATTTTCGAATGCTTTGTAGAAAGCAAACCTGCCTAAAACATAAACCTCTGTTTACTTTTGCATTGACATTGGCAGAGTGCTAAAAGCAGGCCCAGCCTTTGCTCCCGTTATCTTTTTCGTGTTACAGTTAACCATTCAAACATTAGTTTGCATAAATAAGTGCCAAGGGACGCAGCACCCCTTTATTCACTATGAGAGGACTGACAGTTGTTTCTGTTCTGGTGCTATGGGCACTGGCATGTGCCAGTGAGCCAGCGAGGGACACGAGTGGACGGCGCTGGACCTGCGATGAGAATGATAATGAGCCTGGGGCAAAGCTGGCCATGATGAGCATCAACAAGAATCACTTCCATGGATACAAGTTCCAGCTTAGTAAGATCAGCTCCAGTACAGTGGAGAAGGTGGGTGCAGAGCAGAAGGCTGAAGGGGCGTTAGGAGTTGGAAGGGTTGGCTGACAACCGTGTTTGTTGGGACTGTGGTGACATGAGAGTTGGTGCTTTTAAGTTTTCAATTCAAAAGTGGTCACTTCTAAATGTTGTAGGTTTTCCTCTTGTTAAATCAATGATTGACAGTCATTTAAAGAGGCACATCAGCTTACAAAGTTTGCATTGGTAGTTCTTCTAGTCATGGCATGCAGGGCGTGTTCCCAGGGGATCTGACCTCAGGGCATTGACTCTGATTCAGTCGCTGATAGTTGATTCAAACAATCGATTGGTCAACCATAAAAGGAATGCTTACATATAATACAAATCGTGACTATGTTAAAATGAAATCAATTATATTAATTCAGCTTGTCGGATGCATTAAATGCACACTGAATAATGACATATTTCCAATGATGGTCAGATTATCTAACTTTCCACATCGCTCTCCAGCGACTCCTTGTGTGCAGATTTGTACCTGTAAGTTAAATTATGGAGGTTTAGTTGGTGCTCATGAACTAACTAAAGGCTTCAATTTTGGATGAACAGTCTGAAAACAATTGGCTGGCAAAACGACATACACCCCTCACATTTGGTAAATATTTGATTATAACCTTTTATGTGACAACACTGAAGAAATTATACTTTGCTACAATGTAAAGTAGTGAGTGTACATCTTGTATAACAGTGTAAATTTGCTGTCCCCTCAAAATAACTCAACACACAGCCATGGAGGTCTAAAACACTGGCAACAATAGTGAGTACACCCCTAAGTGAAAATGTCCAAATTGGGCCCAAAATGTCAATACTTTGTGTTGTCACATGAAATATACAAAGTGTTGTCACATGAAAAGTTATAATCAATTATTTACAGAAATGTGAGGGGTGTTCTCACTGTTGTGAGATCCTGTATGGTTGAATGAACCATATGAGCGCCCATCACCATACTGCATCTGTCCAAGGAGTTGCGGAACTGATGACAAGGCAGAGTCAGTGGGAACTGGACAAGACCAATTGGGGGGGAGAAAAAATGGGGGGAATCACATTAGGAAAAACATTTTTGTCTATATACAGACTGTAACATTTCAAACAACTACAGTATCTACTACCACTCACCCTAACCTTAAACATTCTCCTATCCCTAAACCTAAACCTAACCCTAAACTAAACCTTAGCAAACATTACATTCATTTTTTGATTGTTATAGAATGTGATCTTGATAATCCAAATAAAATGTAACATCACACTAGGAACCAGAAATCAAGCAAACAGTACTCAAACCATAGCTATTACAATCCAGAAGTACGGTAACCATTTATGTCACTCGTGAAAACAGAGTGCTAAAATGTAGCCTGTGATTGAGCAGACTGGCATGATGCAATATGCTATACATGTGTTTAAAACCTGCATTTGAAGTCCATCATGTTAAGCAGTGGACATTATGTAGGGATATCCTGTCATTTCTTTGGAGTCCAGATGCAGCGGACTCCTCCAGCCTGTCTGTACAGGTTTTAGCATCAGGTGGAAGGACTGGGATTTCTGCACTCTGCAAATTAGCAGTACTTAATGTGAATTGGGTGGACCATGTTTCATCCTAAAAAAATATCATAATATATTCTGCAGAATTTTCCCATCATTTTCAAGTCTTGCTGTTTGTCTAAGAGTCAGCAAGTTTGAAAAGGATCAATAAAAAATATAGTATACTACTATTCTGGATAATATACAGTATGTCTGTGGTAGATTGCTATACAATATATGTTTACTATCTTCAATACCCATCCTGATAGACTGGACCTCTCCCATCAAACGTGGCAACTAAAATGTTGAATGGCCATGTTTGTGCATGTTCACGGGTGTTTCTACCAACATTAACATTGATTGTCTTTCTCTTTCCTTATCCCTCCACATTACTCACCCTGTTTCCCCCTCTCTCTCCCTCTATGTCCTCCCTGTATTTACTGCAGGATGAATCAGGCTGTAAAATACATCTACAACTGAACCTCCAGGAAACCACCTGTCACATTGTGAACCCCAAACCTTTTGAAGAATGTGAAATCCGTCCACAATCGGAAACGGTAATTTGCTAACACTGTCGACAACACTGTACAACTAGAGACCTCTGAGACAAAAACAGATACAGGCAGGTAACTAGAAATACTATACAGTCATATGCAAATGTTTAGGCACCCCTGATAATTTCCATGATTTTCGTTTATAAATAATTGGGTGTTTGGATCAGCAATTTCATTTTGATCTATCAAATAACTGACGGACACAGTAATATTTCAGTAGTTAAATTAGGTTTATTGGATGAACAGAAAATGTGCAATATGCATTAAAACGAAATTAGACAGGTGCATAAATTTGGGCACCAACAGAACTATCATATCAAAATTTTGTTTATGTCTCCTTTAGCAGACATAACATCCTCTAGACACTTCCTACAGCCTGTAATGAATGTCTGGATTCTGTATTTTGGACCATTCCTCCTTGCAAAACATCTCCAGTTCAGTTAGGTTTGATGGTTGTCAAGCATGGACAGACTGCTTCAAATCACCCCACAGATTTTCAATGATATTCAGGTCTGGGGACAAGGATGGCCATTCCAGAATATCGTACATGTTCCTCTGCATAAATCGTTGTCTTGTTACACAGTCCCACAGCATGATAGATCCTACACCAAATTTTTATGTGAGTAGCAAGTGTTTGTCTTGGAACGCTGTGTTATTTTGCTGCCATGCATAACGCCCCTTGTTATGACCAAATAACTCCATCTTTATTTCATCCATCCACAGCACCTTCTTCCAAAATGAAGCTGACTTGTCCAAATGTGCGTTTGCATACCTCAAGTAACACTGTTTGATGCGTGTGTGCAGAAAAGGCTTCTTCCGCATCACTCTCCCATACAGTTTCTCCTTGTGCAAAGTGCGCTGAATTGTTGGGTGATGCACAGTGACACCATCTGCAGCACTACCAATATATTACTATGTACTTCAGTTATTTGATAGATCAAAATAAAATTGCTGATCCAAACACCAAATTTGCTTTAAATATAAATAATGGAAATTGTCAGGGGTCCCTAAACTTTTGCATATGACTGTATTATCTAAATAGGGCAGTTGACCACCACTAGACATCAGAAAAGCTTCAGGGTACAATTGCACATATTCTGCAAGTGTCTGGAACTGTACTGGAGAAACAGCCCATTCCATGAAATTGCATAATTTCAGTTTTTTTATGGTGGTTGAAATTTCTATTGTAGCTTATTTATCTGGCACAGCCAGAAGACGAATGGCCACCCCACTGAGTCTGGATCTTCTCTAGGTTTCTTCCTGGGAAGGAAATTAATGGGAAGTTTTTCCTAGCCACTCTGCTTCAATTTCACATCATTGCTTGCTCTTTGGGGTTTTAGGCTGGGTGTCTATAAAAGCACTTTGTGACTACTGCTGATGTAAAATGGGCTTTAGAAAATAAATGTGATCGATTGATATTGTCACACTAGTTCAGTCAATGAAGCACTGTCAGTCAATGAAGCACTGTCAATCAATGAAGCACTGTCAGTCAATGAAGCACTGTCAGTCAATGAAGCACTGTCAGTCAATGAAGCACTGTCAATCAATGAAGCACTGCCACTGAAGCACTATCATTAAATTTAGCACTGCCACTGAAGCACTATCATTAAATTTAGCACTGCCACTGAAGCACTATCATTACATTTAGCACTGCCACTGAAGCACTATCATTAAATTTAGCACTGCCACTGGAGCACTGTCAGTCAATGAAGGACTTCTACTGAAGCACTGCCAGTCAATAAAGCACTGCCAGTCAATAAAGCACTGCCAGTCAATGTCAAACATGCTCCAACAACCTCCCTCTTCCAGTCACTGGTAACTCTTTTAGCCAAATGAAGAGGAAACTGGCCCTGCAAAATTAAATGTATTTTGTTTATTGTATTTAGGCCAGTGCTTATGTACTGTTGTTTTAAGTTTCCATTATGTGTGCTGTATAGCACCTTCCTCTCTTTCGCCTGGTATTGGTAGGGACTGATAGCGCCGGATTATCAGATTACATCCAGCAGGTAAATCAGTCCAGGTGAATGAGAGGAAGCCGCGGTTCATTGTTATTCTGTAGAACGTTACGACGTGGTTGGTGCTGTACTCCCTGGACTGTTATACGTTATGGATTCTAAATGTTGTGCCCTCTCCACTATATGAGTTGTAAGTAGAATATATATATATATATATATATTGAAAAAGTGTATGCGTATTGCCGGGTAGTTATCCTTTCACGTTCTGTGCCGCGAGTAAGAGCACAGTATTTGTATGGTCTCCTGAAGTTGTGCGATCTCGGTATATTTCCATTGTATATCAGTCGGGAGGAAAATATAACAGTTTATCAAACCACAATCAACATCCATCTGCCGGCGTTCCTCCCAATCTGTGACAATACTTTCTATGCCACATTTCCTTAAGTGTTTCCTTTGTGCTTGCAATTTCATATGAGTACATTCCTGACCCTTATGACACTTCAGTGTACAAATGGTGTAGTGATGGGCGATTCATGAACGATTCGTTCATTTTGAACGAATCTTTTAAAAGACCGGTACGTACGATTCATACTGGATCGTTCATTTCGTTCATTTTCGCACAGGCACATTACTTCTATGACCCATTATACTGCTCGGTACTAGTATCTGAATCGTTCAAATCGTTCATTTTTGCGCAAGCGCATTACTTCTATGA
>JACXGM010009665.1:0-27266 GCA_016801145.1 Umbra pygmaea | reverse complement strand
TATTACAATGGGCTGTGTACCTTCAGATCCCCCACCCGTTAAAGCCAGAAGAGGACTGGCCACCCCCTTGAGTCTGGCCTCTCTCTAGGTTTCTTCCTAGGTCCCTCCTACTAGGGAGTTTTTCCTAGCCACTGTGCATCACTTGTGTTGCTTGCTTTTGGGGGTCTCGGGCCGGGTGTCTGTCAAAGCACTTTGTGACTACTGCTGTTGTAAAAAGGGCTTTATAAAATAAATTTGATTTGATTTGATTTGGCCGTCAGTCAGATGCCCTAATCACTAGAAGCTAATTTAAAGACATATATACATTAATGTCTCATTGTATAATTTAATTACTGCCTACATTTATTTATTTACTGTATTTATTGTGCAATTAATTATATGCTTATTTATTTTTTGAGCATTTATTTATTTATATATTTATTTCTTATTTTGGCAGACTTGGTCCTCCATATCAGTCAGATGCCCTAATCACTAGGCTATGTTGCGAATTTATCTCACTAGTTTATTAAGAATCCAGTTGGGGAAATAATGTTAAGAGGAGATGGTGTTGTGAGATCATGTACATTTTTGGAAATGTGAAGAGGATGAGAAACAATCCACATTTACAGACTGTAATGGGTTCCTCGAGATTTGATTTCATCAAGCTGCAATTTTATTTAACAATTCAAGGCAGTTGAGAACAAGTTTGAATTTTTATTGATGACCTGGCAAAAGACATGAAGATAGCGAAACAACACTCAGTTACACATTGAAAATACTATGCAAGGTACATGAGAAACAACAAGAACAAACCACAATATAATGTGACACATATTCAGATGAATGAGATGTTTACAAGGTGCAGTGATCAGAAAGGCTCACAGACATTTTGTGGAAAAGTGTCAAGCTTGAAAGTCTTTCGAGGTCCATTCCAGTCATTTTGTTACTTAAATAATGTGCTTTTGGCCTGGGTGAGTTGCCACCACTGTGTTGTAGATTTTTAGGTGAGAGTGGTTTGTTCAGGCACACCTGCCCTGGACTGTTTCCCTCTCTTAGTGCTAAACGTTCAGTATCTAGTTCAGGACAGACTAAAAAAATCATTTTCAAACAGAAAGACAGAGAGATAAGTGGGAGCCTTTGGACATCACATTGTATTGAAGATACACTGAACAAAAATATAAATGCAACACTTTTGTTTTTGCCCCCATTTATCACGAGCTGAAACTGACAACTCTCAAGCAATGATGTAAAGCCACAACAGGTGGATTCAGCACAACGGCCAGCTCAGCTCACAAACAATTTAGGCTGCGGAGCTGGCCGTGGTGAAGCCAAAACAGTTGAAATGTGCTGAATTCACCTGTTTTCGCTTTAAATCACTGTGTGGCAGTTGTCAATTTTGCTCCTTCAAAACTTGTGACATCTTTGGCATTGTGCTGTGTGATATAACTGCACATTTTAGGAGTGGCCTTTTATTGTGGCCAGACTAAGGCACACCTGTGCAATAATCATGCTGTCTAATCAGCATCTTGGTACAGTGGGGATACAAATGCTAATTTATTCTTCAAAAATGATACAATGTGATTTTCTGGATTTTTGTTTTAGATTCCGTCTCTCCCAGTTGAAGTGTACCTATGATAAGCATTACAGACCTCTACATGCTTGTAAATCCTGCAAAATCGGCAGTGTATCAAATACTTGTTCTCCCCACCGTATGCCATACCTGTGAGGTTGATTGATTATTTCGGCAAAGGAGAAGTGATCACTAACACAGATTTAGACAGATTTGTGAACAATATTTGAGAGAAATAGGCCTTGTGTGTACAGATCTTTGAGTTCAGTCTTAGATCTTTGAGTTCAGCTCATGATAAATTGGGGCAAAAATGAAACTGTTGCATTTATATTTTTCTTCAGTGTATATTTGCCATTGTATAAGGGATTTCGCAATTTTCTCTTTAGTTCAGCCGCTTGATCTCAGGGATAATGAACGTGGTGGAGAAAATGTGTTGTGATGAAAACGAGTAACAAAGGGGACATTAAAGAAAGACTCCTCAATGACTGAGGTAATTTCCATGATCCCATCTCATAGGATGCCAACACTAAAGAGCAATGCAGCATCATCTTACCTTTGAACAAATCACTGGGACTTGCTTAAGGAATTCTCACATTAGACTTTGGCTCTACAATGTCTGGCTAGCTGTATTGGTTGAAACAAACAGGTTTTTGACTCAGCCACAGCTGTAAGTTGCTATCCAATGGCCATAAATGGCCATACTATCCAATGGCCATAACTAATATTTTTTACTCTTTGTTTTAATTTCGTAGATCACTGGTAAGTTATGAACTTCTTTTATCTGGTCATTTTGGTTTTAATGAGGAGCTTCCCAACATTATTTTACTCAGCCGAACCCTGGAAAGTACTCTTACTCTTATTTTTACCCACCTCTGGTCTGCCTTACCCCAGGCTTACAGATCCTCAGTCCAGCTTCTCTTAGCCTATTGCAGGCAGTCTGAGCACTGACGGAGGGATTGTGCATTCCTGGTGTAACTTGGGCCGTTGTTGTTGCCATCCTGTACCTATCTTGCAAGTGTGGTTTTCAGATATACCAATCCTGTGCAGGTGTTACACGTGGTCTGCTACTGCTAGGACACTTCATTGTGCTAGTTGGGCAAAATGTGTTTATTTTAGGGGGGGTTAGGTGTTCGCCATGTTGTGCAAATAATTTTTTTTCTAGATGCCTTCGGTGTGGCATGGAAAACAATGTTATGTGATTAGTGACCAAGCCATGCTCAGATTTTTTGAACGAGGTCTGTTTCAAGCTTTAGGCTTCTCACAGTAGGGCCATTGCAATTTATTGCCCTGGCTACATCTACAGTCCTTATGCCTCCTTGCAGCATACCTAAGGCAAGATCATGCAGAGAAGGACCCTGGGCATCTTTCGTTTGGTGTTTTTCAGAGTCAGTAGAAAAGTCTCTTTAGTGTCCTCAGTTTTCATAACTGTGACCTTAATTGCCTATTGTTCGTAAGCCGTTGGTGTCTTAAGCATGGAAAACATTGGTTGAACCCATTAAAGTCAACTTCTGTGTCATTTGGCTTTTTACAAAAAATCTTTCAAATAAAGTGTTCTGAAAAAGGGAGGGATTTTGCTGAGTTTATGTTTACTACAAGTAAATTAAAAGTGTGGATAACTCATCCATAGAGATAAAAAGAGGACTCCTCTGTGTAGTGGCCCTATTATGGCATCGCTGAGTGCACTACAGCACAATGCCAGCAGCATAGCGCCCTGTTTTCCACTGCTGGTTTGCTTCTAAAGCTAAGCAGGGTTGGGCCTGGTTAGTCCCTGGATGGGAGACCAGTGCTGCTGGAAGTTGTGTTGAAGGGCCAGTAGGGAGCACTCTTCCCTCTGGTCTAAAGATCATTCCCAATGCCCCAGGGTAGTGATGGGGACATCTGCCCTCCGTAGGGTGCCGTCTTTTGGATGGGACGTTAAATGGGTGTCCTGACTCTCTGTGGTCATTAAAAATCCCATGGCACTTATCGTAAGAGTAGGGGTGTTAACCCCGGGGTCATGGCCAAATTCCCAACCAGGCCTCACTTCAATCATGGCCACCTAATAATCCCCCTCCTTCCTAATTGGGATATATAACTACTCATCTCTCCACCTAATAGCTGATGTGTGGTGAGTGTTCTGGTGCAAAATGGCTGCCGTGCATCACCCAAGTGGGTGCTACACATTGGTGGTGGATGAGGTGGGCTTTCCCCCCTCACTGTTTAAAGCGCTTTGGGTACCTTGAAAAGCACTATATAAGTTGAATGTATTATTATTATTTACATTTTTAACAGGTTGACCTTAGGGGAAGGGGCTTGAGGGGTTAGGGCAGATTGGCTAAAGTATTCAGCCTCCTTGTGTCCGTGTGTTTCACTGCTTGTCTGGTTTTATGTTTCTCACTCCTCAGCATCTAATAAGCTATGTTTGATTAGAAATATGAATTAATAGGTTTAATTTTTGAAAACAGCTACAGTCGTATCGATATTTGCATTGAGGTTCCTGTATAATTAATACAGAATCTCTGTTCAATGATCAGCATTTTGTCAGGATCATCACTTAAATATATTAAATATCTAGAAGTATTTATTATGTTCTATAAATGTTATTCTATATTGGTTAGTTTTCCCTAAGAGCTATGGACCATGTGAAAAGTATGCAGCGAAGACCAAGTAATTCTGGGATTGTGACAATGACTTATACAACTATTATTTTACTGTAAAAATTTAGATTTGCTCCTTGGTAGAAATGCGGCAGTGTTAATTTAACTGAGAATGCAGGATGTCTTTGAAAATGCAATGTATGTGAAAACCAAGGCCAGCGTGACCAAATGAAGACCAACAGCCAGATATTTGTCTAAGGCCCGATGTCTCAATAAGAAGTGATACCGAAGCCATTTGGGTCTTCGAGAGAGATTAACATAAAGAATGCCTGGACAAGCTGGCGCCAATTAATCAGTACTATTTTATGTTAAATCCAAGGTTGCAGCCATTGGTGAGATTCAAACTAACGCTATCTATTTGGGCCAGTAGGAAGTCAGTATTAAGTTTTCTGTTGTGACATCATTCTCTGTATAAAAAGAATGTTATCTGATTATTGTCAGTTTTGCTCTGCAGAGACAGTTCGGCTTTAAGACATTAAAGTCTATGCTCCATTCTACACATTCTCTGGATTCTGAGTAAATTAAATTGATGAGTCAATTAAATTTATCTCGGTCAACTTTTTAATGTGTAGCAAGTAATCTACAATTTCTGCTAACATACAATATATACAATATATTATGTAAACGACACAAGAACTTAGTTTTTGGCATGCAGAAAGCATTTCTGTGAACTACTTAATCATGCTGAAAATGAACAATAGACAGTGGGCCTTTCTCAGCTGATCTGGCTAGCTATCTTCACTACTGAGCTCAATTTTAAGATTTGATACACAAATTGTACATCGTTTTAAAGCTTATAACCTCCACTTAACGTTGACATACTGTTTGTATACAACTCAAAATATATGTTTTGTGGTAAATGTGACTAAATAAGAAAGTTCAAGTTTGATAGATAGAATAGCTAGCCAGCAGTCAATCCTTGTCTTCGACAAATTGTAGCCTCAGACTTACATGTCGAGGGCAGCAACAACACTACCTTGAGTCCAAGTTAAAGACTAATTAATCTGATAATTTATAATAAGTAAAACTAAACTCAATAAAGGGGTTGTTTTTAGACAAGAAGTCAATGAGGCAGACATGACAGAAATTCACATTTTGATTTTTTAATGCAAACTAATCACATGCCATATGTACTCATTCAAAATAATCTCCATGCTCTTCATATCACTAGTTGCTGTTTTGTGTTTGGGGAATGTTCCTTTAAGGGATCAAGTGGATAAAACAGTGAGGTGTCCCTGGCGTTATATTTTTACAGACATACAGCATTTGTACACTTTGTTTTGTCTTCTCTAACTTGTGTCCTGGAAATGTGCTCTGCCTGAAGTACCCTAGATATCCACCCTATGTATTTAACCAGTAGGCTAAGCCTATTAACTCATTAACTCATGTAAAATACCCTGTGTAGATAGACCATCTATCCTAAAGCAAGGTTTAACAACTCTCTCCTTGAGCTCCACAGACATTTTACATTCTTTATTTTAACCTAAACTTGCACATCTGTTTGCCCCTTATGGAAATTAAATGAAAAAACCGAGATGCAATTGAAGTGCTGACTTTCAGCTATAATACAAGGGGTTGAACAAACATATTGTATGAAGCGTTTAGGATTTGCAACCATTATCATATGCAGTCCCCTTATTTCAGGGCCTCAAATGTAATTGGACAAATGAACACAGTCATTAAAAAATCTTCATTTTTAATACTTTGTCAACAATCCTTGCAGGCAATATTTGCTTGAAGTCTGGAATGCATGGACATCATTAAATGCTGGGTTTGCTGCTTTGTCAGGTCTTTACTGTAGCTGTCTTCAGTTTGTGTGTCTTTCTGCCTTAAGTTGTCTTCAGCAAGTGAAATGCATGCTCGATTAGGTTGACATCAGGTGATTGACTCGGCCAATGCAGGATATTCCACTTCTTTGCCTTAAAACACTCCTGGGTTGCTTTCGCAGTACGTTTTGGGTCATTGTCCAGCTGTAAAGTGAAGCATTATGTAGTTCAATCAACTTAGCTGAATTAGGCTGAATAGCAGTATATCCCCTATACACTTCAGAATTCCTCCGGCTGCTTCGGTCTTCTCTCACATTTTTAATAAACACTAGTGATCCAGTGCCATTGGAAGCCATGCATGCCCTTACCATCACAGTGCCTCCACCATGTTTTACAGATGATGTGGTATGCTTTGGATCATGAGCCGTTCCAAGCCTTCTCCATACATATTTTTTTTGGCAACGTCAATCTGGCCTTTCTTTTCTTTATGCTTTTATGAATGGTTTGCACCTTGTGGTAAACCCTCTGTATTTGCGCTTGGGAAGCCATCTCTATGACCACATTAAAGGGAGGGTTCAGAGTAATTTAACCCTAGGGTCCTATGCACATTTACCTAAAGCCAAACAACCCCCCATAAGCTTTTTCCTTTGTTATAACATTGGTTGTATTTGCGCTATCAGCCGAATGTCTTAGTGCAGGGCCTAATGGAACCAAGGGTGGGGGAGATACGTCTGGTTGCAAAAGAGCTTGGTTTCTGTAATAGTCTATGAGAATGAGAGACATAATATACTTGATTTATTTCCCCAGTAAACATTTTCATAATGAGTATATGGTCCCAATCACTAGATTTAAGCAATGGCAATTTATCATGATGTAAATTTTTTGAATTATGGTCTCATTGAGTTTAAAATCGTTGATAAAGCAAAGCGGCGTTTAAGGCGTGGTTATGGCGTTCGATTGTATGACAAGACACTCAAAGGAGTTAGCACTTCACTTTTTCCGGGGAGTAACGCTACATTTTGTTTTCCATTTTTTTAATACTGTTTTTTGTTAGCATCCCAATTAATATCAGTTAGCTAGCTAGATCACTCCTCCCTCTCGTCTAAAATCGTCACATCCACAACCAAGTTGTCTGCGCCCGTAACGGCAAATTCTATGACCCAAATATATATATTTTTTATTGAAAGATAAATTTACAAACAGTCAGACATCACAATTCATACATGGAAATACTTGAAAATAAAAGTATAATAATGGCGACTATAAGTGTATTGACTGTGTTTGACCCCCTTTCACCTTCAGAACTGCCTTAATTCTATGTGGCATTGATTTAACAAGGTGCTGAAAGGATTCTTTAGAAATGTTGGCCCATATTGATAGGATAGCATCTTGCAGTTGATGGAGATTTGTGGGGTGCACATCCAGGGCACGAAGCTCCCGTTCCACCACATCCCAAAGATGCTCTATTGGGCTGAGATCTGGTGACTCTGGGGCCATTTTAGTACAGTGAACTCATTGTCATGTTCAACAAACCAATTTGAAATTATTCAAGCTTTGTGACATGGTGCATTATCCTGCTGGAAGTAGCCGTCAGAGGATGGGTACATGGTGGCCATAAAGGGATGGACATGGTCAGAAACAATGCTCAGGTAGGCAGTGGCATTTAAACGATGCCCAATTGGCACTAAGGGGCCTAAAGTGTGCCAAGAAAAAATCCCCCAAACCATTACACCACCACCACCAGCCTGCACAGTAGTAACAAGGCATGATGGATCCATGTTCTCATTCTGTTTACACCAAATTCTGACTCTACCATCTGAATGTCTCAACAGAAATCGAGACTCATCAGACCAGGCAACTGTCCAATTTTGGTGAGCTCTTGCAAATTGTAGCCTCTTTTTCCTATTAGTAGTGGAGATGAGTGGTACCCGGTGGGGTCTTCTGCTGTTGTAGCCCATCCGCCTCAAGGTTGTGCGTGTTGTGGCATCACAAATGCTTTGCTGCATTCCTCGGTTGTAACTAGTGGTTATTTCAGTCAAAGTTGCCCTTCTATCAGCTTGAAGCAGTCGACCCATTCTCCTCGGACCCTTTAGCATCAACAAGGCATTTTCGCCAACAGGACTGCCGCATACTGGATGTTTTTCCCTTTTCACACCATTTTTTGTAAACACTAGAAATGATTGTGCGTGAAAATCCCAGTAACTGAGCAGATGGTGAAATACTCAGACCGGCCCGTCTGGCACCAACAACGATGCCACGCTCAAAATTGCTTAAATCAACTTTCTTTCCCATTCTGACATTCAGTTTATTGTTCTTTTCCCATTCTGACATTCAGAGTTCAGGAGCTTGTCTTGACCAGGACAACACCCCTAAATGCATTGAAGCAACATAGCATCTAAAACCACTGTAAATTAATATGTAGTTTTAGATGCTATGTAATTTTCGCAATCATTTCAAAATACAGTACAAAATGGGCAATCAAAAACAGGTGAGTTAAAGATTCTTGTTCTGTCTTACAAAGGTACAATTGTTATCAACAAGCATGAATTTTGAGATTAATATGTTGGTAGGGTCTATATTATGTAAAATGTACATGTGTAATTCTCTTACTTTGTTTGAAAATACAGTATTTAAAAGGAACAAGCCATGCCTTATTTATGCCAATTAATATTTGTAAATTGAGAATTCCAGTAAAATTTTCCATGAGATGTAATTTTCTTTAGGTTTAGAAGGCATTTCCTTATGTGCTTATTGGTACATTGCTTGCTCATAATGTCAATACCATTTATGTAATGAGTATGTAAATCTAGGAACCTCGTTTAGTTTTTTCTAACTTTTCATTAATTCTAACAGACCATTAGGAATAGAATTAAGAACTGAGTGGTAATACGATGACCCAATTAAATCTTAACAAAACAATGGCTGACGTCACACATGGTTATCCATTGATATACAATCTATGGTTAAAAAGTATTCATATGAAATCCAGCCATTTCTAAATTAATGATATTAAATTCCTGTGGCTTTCAATTATGACCCAGGTGTTAGACAGTAACTTGAAAATTGGTTCTTTTTTGTTTTATTCTCTTAAGTTTTATAACTAAAGGTTATTGTATCAAACAGAGAGACTTAAATGTGTCTAATAAATAGCAGATGTTATTTTTTAAGAAGCTATGGCTAAGCCTTAGCCTTGGGTGCTATCTCCATCTATTAGATTATACAGATTTCAAGTCAGATATTAGTGCACGTATGCCTCTTATGTTGTACTTTAAGGAATCGTTAATACAGCACGTACACTAGGAGACGACGCAAGAGCTCTGAGCATGCTCGCTCTAGATAAAAGTGCCTGTGGAAGTCTCTCTTGGTCAAGAGCAGAAGTAATCATAGGAGCTGTCCGTTTCAGAACCAATTGGCTAATGTTTTTTTCCAACCAAGGTTATTACTTCAACGTCAGGTGATACTTCAACGTGAATGCGGAAACGGGGGATAACAGGAGAATATGTAAACATCGTTCAGCTGTTCTGTCGGTATTCTGGTGCATCTTATATCATTAGCATTTAATGTAACGGCAGGGGTAAGTGACTACCTTTCTTCGTGAACGGTGACACGCTTAGCGGTGCGGCTTGTCATTGTAGACTAGCAATGTTACACCTTCATTAATGAATGAAACATCTCTCCAGTTCTGTTTGGCTTCAACGCACGACTATTTACATCTGCTCATTCTGCTTTTAGCTTACAATACATCACTTTCCTGTCGTAGAGCAATGACCACAGTTGTTAGTTTGGAAAATATTTTAATTTGTAACGCTTACCTTTAAATTACATGATTCCCATGGCAGACATCTTAGTTTACAGGGTTCAAAACTTTTTACTGGTGTTATTGATGTCACAACTTACACCCACGTTTTTTAGGTGTTTCTCTGACACTTTAGGTCATTTTTATACACAAAAAACGCATGGTACGCACACGGACTTCTCTTGCTCTCACATTAATCTTGCCTAAATTGTATTGTACTATCACTTAATCTTGCCTGTTGGCCAGACATTGTCCTCTTCAACACCTTATTTCATTCGCTACCTCTGTATGGCTATAATGATGATGCAGATTCTGGCTGAAATGACGAGACAATCACAAACACCTACCTGCAGGGGACCATGACATTTTGTAATGCTATTAAAGTCCTTGACCTGTAGATCACCTTGCTATTCCTCCATTATAATGTGTGTTTTACAAACCACATTCCTGCTGAAATTATGAGAATTTCATTCAGGAAGTGTCGTCCTGTGATCGTAAATGTATTCTGAATGTGCCCCCTGTTAGATATTCTCTTTCCCTGTCTCCCCACAGCAGCCTGGCTTGGCACTGCATCTCCTTGGAGAATAGATTGCTCCAATAACAGAGGTACTGTAGTGCATTGCGCCATTCTCTAGCCCAGATTGATCTCATCGTGTAAGGGCATTTGGTTAAGCATATGAGCCATCGATCTGTCTGCTAATGCATAAAGTGAGATTTCAGTCCCATAAAACATTCTGATGCCCTGGGCTGAAGACAATATGGTGGGCATTTCAAACTCAAAATGACCTAATAGCAGGAACATGTAAAGTTTATTTTTTATCTTAATATTAGGGATAAGCTAAAGTAATTTCTGTTTCAAAATATTGGAAACCTTGTCTTATTTGGGGCAACGAGCAAAAGAAAGACAGTATTTTCCCCATCTATATACCTACATGACACATGGATGTAAACGTTTCTGTGTAGTATAGATCAGGGATCCATAAATTCATAATTAATTTGCGGTCATTCTAGTACCAGGTGTTGTTCTACTTGTTATATGACAGTTGACACCCAAATATTTTGGCATAAATCTTAGCATTTTAATTAAGATATTTAACATATTTTTGGGAAGGTTTGGTCATATAACAGATGTCACTGTTTCTAAATTCTTTAAGTTGTTTTTGACAATTCTGTCACTTTTTCAAGTAAAAACTTGTATTTGTGAATAGGGTTGAATGGTTTCTTTAACTTTTTTGGGGGGTACATATTTCAAAAGAAGATCTGTGTCATTCTGTTGTAACAAAATGGCCAATGTGGCATTCTTTTGTCAGTCAGGCTGTGATGTTTTTCAGAATCAGAACTACAATGATGACGATGTGATGTTAAACTATATCTGTCTCAGGTGGAATTGTCTAAGTTGCTCCTTTATGTTTGGTGACTGATATTGTGTTTGTTTCAGAGATTCCCACTTGATTTATTTTTTTTACAGATCAAATTTGTAAAGCTTGCTTTTGGGTCATGCATTGTCGGGGTAAGCTTCCTTCCTGAAAAGACAAATCTGCAAGATTAAATGCAGACATTAACCTTTTCCCTCATTCTTATTGGACACCTGTCGATGACGGGAGAAACTGTGGAGATTTCACTTCCGATGGCAGCCAAGCCCTAGCAAAAAGAGAAGGCTGATTGCAGGGTGAGAGGAGTAGGGCTGGCGCCATGCCATGGGGGGCATTTGTTAAGCTGTCACTACACTGTGGCAGTGAGGGGAAAAAAATGCTCTCGTTTTAAACTGCCGTCGAATGTGATTGACCTGATTTGTGTTACACACAATTCACTAACGCATATTGTCCTATCAAAGCATAGTAAATATATTCCTCAGCCAGCCAGTCAAGAGTGTTGATACCCAGAGAGAGTGTCTGTCCCAGTGTGAAAGTGTGAAAGTGATGCCCCTTATAGGTTTCTCTTTGTTTTCTCTCAGAGGATCACAACTCCTACACGCTATCACACAAATTGGCCACTTGTTGTTATCCTCTGTATCGTCTGAGGGCGCTCGCTGGTGCCCTCTGGCCTTGTATCAACCCTAGGAACTAAGCCACACGGCAACCCAACCATCTGTTGCTGCTCAGCAGAATACCATTTTGCCACAAGCCATCAGGCCAGTAAGATGGCACTACATCAAGGGTTGCGATTGGCAGAGGGATAGAGCAGGAGGTGTGAGCGAGAGGTGTAAATATGGTTTAGATGAACTGACAGAGACGGCCTCTGTGAGTCTAAAGGAGACGGAGGGAGGAAGATTGGCAAACGCAGCCCCAGACGGCTGCTGTCACTGGGGATGGAAATGAAGAGAGGGACTCTGAGGTAAGGCAGGAGGCTGTCACAGAGGCACTGTGTTGGACAGTGTTTGTGGCTTTAGGTTCAACAGTTGTGGAGGAAGGAGTGGGGGATGGTGAATCCTATTAGAGTACAGGAAAAGTAGGCCTAACTACCCAGCTAATCAGGATGTGTGTGTACCGTAATATGAGAGAGTAGAGGGAGGCGTTGGGTTGTCATGGGGCACATGTTGATCCTCAAGTTATTATTATGATGTTGCAGACTAATCTGCTGCCTTGTTCAGCAACCACTTCAACATGTAATCCTTAATCTCAATCATAATTGGTTCCCTGTGTTTAAACATTTCAGGCAATACTTGGATTTTAGTCCATAAACATAACCTGATCTCAGGCCATGTCTTGCAAGAAAGTTGTTTTTATCTCCCTTCAACCATCTTTCTGGGCTGATTGATGTGTAATTATTAGGGGATAAACTGGATAAAAGGATTGATTGATGATTTAAAATGTTTTAAATTGTGAAAATTTTCAATATAAACAGTATTCTGGCTGTACTGATGCAAATAAGGCTAGTCTCTAGATATGGTTTTCATACTGCCCAACTAAAGACTAAAGTCTTATTCAGTGTCCTACAGTGGCCATTCATCTGTCGTTGAAGTTAAACTCTTGCCAGACATCAATGTTGAATGACATATTCACATGGCCTGTCTCTGCAGGAAGTTAATTTTTGTTGTGTAATTTCATGAAGGAATAACCATTGTACAGATGTGTAAGTGTTATCTTCACATGCCATAAGACATTGTAACGGCCAGCCTTAAATCATTTGGACTAAAGTCACCCAGGGATTCTGTGACACAAGTAGGTGTCCATTTCAGGTTGTTATGGGTTACCTTGGCATTCACAGAGTTTTATTTTGCCTCTTCACTCGTTCTGTGCTCAAATGCTCACTGACATTGATTGACCACTGCTCTGTGGTTTTAACCAGGAGTGCTGAGTATAGCTAACATTGAACCAGCCAGGGGACACTCAGGAGCCTCAATAGGAGAAAAGACCAGGATAAATGGTGCTGGGTATACAGATTACGTATAACAAAACTGTCCCATACCTGTTATCAATTCTGTAGGTTCACAATTACAAAAGCCTTTTGCTGGGTCCAGAACGGCAATCTACTCATCTTTAGGATAAATCTGAAATCCTGCTTATTTACTACCTAAATTAGGTCCACAACCACCACCTCTTTTGTCTGTTGTATTTTTGTTCTTTTAAGAATGTTTTACGTATATTTATTTGATCCTCTTTACAGCACTTTGGTGGCAATTCACTGTTGCACATTTTAGATGTGTAGTAAATTACCTTACTGTAAGTCACTTTGGATAAGAGAAAAGGATGTACACTGCTCAGAAAAATTAAGGGAACATGCAATCATGACAGTATAACACAAAGTCAATTAAACAACAGGGATATCAATCTATCTAGTTAGGAAGCATAGGCGATTGTGAATCACTGTCACCTGTTTTAGTGCAAATGAAAGTGACAACAGGGGCACTGGAGGCAACAGCAAGACTACCCAGAAAAGGGAATCCTGAATCCAATTGAAAATTTTTGGGATGTTTTGTATTGGTGTATCTGCCACAAACCAGGAGCTCACTGCTGCCCTGATCCAGGTCTGGGAGGAGACAGAGTGGTAGAAAGTACAAAGGAAAAGTAGTTTGCTGGGTTCACCCATTCTGGGAAGTTGCTAATTAAAACCAAAATGACCAGGTAAGGGAAAATCTTAACTAACCAGTGACAATAACTAATCATTTTTACTCTTTTTTTTCATTTCATAGATAACTGGTTAGTTACAAACTCCCTTTACCTGCTCACTTTGGTCTAATTTAGGAACTGCCCAAAAGTTGCGAACTCAACTCGGAAAAGTACCTTTCCTTTGTACTTTTTACAGCTCTGAGAAAAGATCCCTTAGGACACCATCTACCATCTCATCAGGAGCATGCCCAGATGTTGTCGGGAGTGCATACAGGCACGTGGGGGCCAAACACAATACTGAGTCACAGTGATGAAATTCACACCAGTTTGAACATCCTGTGATTTAAATTGTTTATTTAGATTTTCGGTGTGAGTTTGAATCCAGCCCTCATCGGTTGGTGATTTTGTTTTTCATTGACCGTTACGGAATTTTGTTCTCAATAATTACACAATGTACAGTGAAGATATTGATCTTTAGAGCAGCACTATGTAACCTTCCATTCATCACTTTTCATACTATTTAGGCTGTGGAGTAGGATGTCCAATTATATTAAAAAACGTAACAGAGTAGGAAGCAGGTTGTTAACTGCTTTAGAATCTGCATTAGACCCAGGAGACCCTAACCTCATAAAACTGTTCATTGACTTCAGTTTAAACATTTCAGTTTTATAATGAAAAATGTCCAATAGCCAAAAAGGATTGCTACAAAAGCAAATGCAATTTACTTTTCTTTTTACTAACCATTTAATTGTACATATTTAGACTGTTGAATTCACAGTTAAGAAAATGCAGGTATTACATAATTAAAACTTTCAAACAGTGGGAGCTATATTCAAAAGTATGCTTTTCAGAACTAGAAGTTTGTGGATTCAACGAATACTGTAAAAATGGCTAGGGGGTGTATCTGTATTCATGGATTCCTTGACATTGAAACTGTTAGGTGATATATTAAAATAGTGTTCTTATACTGACAAAATTAGAGGGTCAAAATCTTCCTTTAAAGGCAATGGCTATATTAATACCTTTTTTGGTTAGGTACAGATTTAAAAAAATATATATATTTTGTAAAGTGAGCTTAATATAGGAACTATGAATGTAAAAATTCCCTAAATAAAGAGACATAGAAGGCAATGTGCAAAGATCATCAAGGTAGTGTAGTGTGTTGTTAAAAAAATCTTGCTTTTTTAAATGGTATTCCAGCCCAAGGACCATCTACTCTGACAAAAATATTTTCTAAACTACTAAGTTCTACTAAAGAATATAAGATAATTGTCTTTATGCTGCCCAGTTATTTTTTCCCTTGGGCAAATTCTCAACAGATTTGACCTTTAACCCCTTAAAATGGTTGTTGCTGTGAGGCGCATGTGTGAGACACACTGCCCTCTACAATCTCTGGCACTGTCCCTGGAAATTCAGGAGACAAACTAGCTTTCTCTCTCTCTGTCTGTCTCTTTGTCTCTCTGTCGTTTTCATTTATTTATTTATTTATTTATATGTATACATGTACAGTACTGTGGAATGTCTTAGGCACCTACACAAAAAACTCTAACAGCGTAAAACAGTTAAATAAAATAATTATAGAAATTATTTATTTAATTAATAATTAGGCAGCAAGTTAACATTTTGTCCTCATAGTTGATGTGTTAGAAGCCGGAAAAATGGGCAAGCGTAAGGATTTGAGCAACTTTGTTGTGATGGCTAGACGACTGGGTCAGAGCATCTCCAAAACTGCAGCTTTTATTATATACACACACACACACACACACACACACACACACACACACACACACACACACACACACACACCATAACAATATTTTGACAACCTTGCCTAATATTGTGTAGGTCCCCAAAACAGCAGCCCCATAATCAACAAACTGTGATGCAAGCTGTGATATATATATATATTTAGTTAGATCAATCGATATATAGATAAAATGTATTTTCTTCCATTTTCTCTTCTGCCTCTATTGCTGTCCCTATCAATGTCTCTTTCTCTGTGTGTGTTTGGAGTCTGAAGTCAATTGGATCATTAGTGCTAATTATGTAAGTGCATTTCAAGGCCTACAGTAGATACACAGATATAGGAGATAACATTTCAGGGTATGCTAAAATGGGTGACAACGTTTTTTCTCTGTGGTCACATTTCCAATCAAGGAAGCATCATATTATATGAAAATGTCCAAATCAAACACTAATGACTTAGTTACCTTAGTCAGGCCTTGATAACCGCTGTCTCATTGGCGTGGTCAGAAAGTAGAGCAGATTGAACTGTTGGCAAAAGGGGGAGGAGCTAGGATCTGGAACTCTGTTCCATTGGTCATCTGTGATTTCTGTCCCTACATGTGTTGTGTGAGGACATTCAACATTTACTGCAGTACCAGCTAATATTAGAGCAGCGTCCTTGCAGTCACAATGGTTGGTTCTGTCTACTTATTTGTTGCTTGGGTAATGACTTGTGTCTGTCCAGCCGTGTCTAAGATATCGATAAGGTATACGAGAGAAAGTTCCTCTAAAGGTGAACTGATACGTAACCTCTCAGAGCATTGAAAGTCCTGCAATAGTCTTCAACCAGAGAATCAACTGCCTCTTTGCTATAAATGTACTCAATATTACACTTGCTATTTAGGTCGAGGAAAAGAGGTGTGTGCCAACTTGACAGATTAGCTTGCTTGATAGTGAAACACTTGGAATGTGTAGTTTTGATTAACAACAGTAAAATGCTGTCAGAAGACAACATAACAGGCCAGGTTAGCGGACTACAACGTTAGGCTAGTAAAGGTCACAAGGTAAAATATAGTTTTATCTCTGATCTATAGGTAACCTTAATGGCTCCATGGTCCTTGCTGCAAATAAGAATGTAACACAGAACAAGTGTAATACAAAAATAGCAATGAAAACAAACTGCTAGCTGAAAACAGCGAACAAGGAAATGTAAGCAGGTTTAAATAGATGTGGTTGTGAAAAAGGCATACATAGTATATGTCCAGCTAATGTATATCCCTTTGCTGCTGCTGTGATTTTTTTTGTCCGGTTCAAGGATAATTTGCGGAAACAGATTTGGTTAATACAGCTTCTTACAGGTCTCTGGTTTATCACATTTGTGAAGACTATCATAGATACAAACTGTACTTAAACAATAAGGTGGTGTGGTGCCGTATATGGACAATATACAGTTGTATGCAAATGTTTAGGCACCCCAGACAATTTCCATAATATTCATTTATAAAAAATTGGGGGTTTGGATCAGCAAATTAATTTTGATCTATCAAATAACAGTAATATTTCAGCAGTGAAATTAGATTTATTGGATGAACAGATAATGTGCAATATGCATCAAAAGGAAATTAGACGGGTGCATAAATTGGGCACCCCAACAGAAATATCACATCAATATTTAGTTGAGCCTCCGTTAGCAGAAATATCAGCCTCTAGACACTTCCTATAGCCTGTAATGGGTGTCTGGATTTTGGATGAAGGTATTTTGGACCATTCCTCCTTGCAAAACATCTCCAGTTAAGTTTGATGGTTGCCGAGCATGGACAGCCCACTTCAAATCACCCCACTGATTTTCAATGATATTCAGGTCTGGGGACTAGGATAGTGATTCAAGAACATTGTACTTGTTCCTCTGCATAAATGCCAGAGTAGATTTGAGCAGTGTTTTGGGTCATTGTCTTGTTGAAATATCCAGCCCCGATGAAGTGTCTGCTGATATTGTTTGGAATTCATGTGACCCTCAACTTTAACAAGATTCCCAGTACCGGCACTGGCCACACAGCCCCACAGCACGATGTAACCTCCACCAAATTTTACTGTGGGTACCATGTGTTTGTCTTGAAACACTGTGTTATTTTGCCACCATGCATAACGCCCCTTGTTATGACCAAATATCTCCATCTTTTTTCATCAGTCCACAGCCAAATGTGCATTTGCATACCTCAAGCAACTCTGTTTGTGGCGTATGTGCAGAGAAGTCTTCTTCCGCATCACTGTCCCGTACAGCTTCTCCTTGTGCAAAGTGCGCTGAATTGCTGAATGATTCACAGTGACACCATCTGTAGCAAGATGATGTTGTAGGTCTTTGGAGGTGGTCTGTGGGCTGTTTTTGACCATCATTTGCCTTTGCCAATGTTTTACTTGGCCTGCCACTTCTGGCCTTAACAAGAACTGTGCCTGTGGTCTTCCATTTCCTCACTATGTTTCTCACAGTGGACACTGACAGCTTAAATCTCTGCAATAGTGTTTTGTAGCCTTCCCCTAAACCATAATCTTGAACAATCTTTGTTTTCAGGTCATTTGAGAGTTGTTTTTTAGGCCCCCATGTTGCCACTCTTCAGAGGAGAGTCAAAGAGAACAAAAACTTGCAATTGGGCACCTTCAATACCTTTTCTCATGATTGGATGCACCTGTCTATAAAGTTCAAGGCTTAATGAGCTCACCAAACCTATTGTGTGTTCCAGTTAATCATTACTAGGTAGTTACAGGTATTCAAATTAACAAAATGACAAGGGTGCCCAAATTTATGCACCTGTCTAATTTTGTTTTTATGCATATTGCACATTTTCTGTTAATGAACCTCATTTCACTACCAAAACATTACTCTGTCCTTCAGTTATTTGATAGATCAAAATGAAATTGCTGATCCAAACAAAATTGTCTGGGGTGCCTAAACATTTGCATATGGCTGTATATCAATATAATACCAATTTTGAAGATGCCTTATTGCTTTTATAAACCGGTTACCGATGCAATTATAGCATTGAAAAGTGATGTCATGACATAGCTTGTGGTATATGAGATCGTACACCACATGTATCCGGGATATAATGCATTATAATCCACTGTTAACCAACGTCACTTATAACTTCTTATTTTATTTTATGAAGGACAGCACACATTAATCAACATTTCTGTATATGTGCCAGTGTTAGCCATCCAGCTAATTTTGGCCAGATGATTTTAGACCAGAGCACAGAAAACAACAAGACATTAGGACAGGTTAGACTAATACAGAAAGAAGCCAACAAGACACCAAACAGAAAGCTAGAGCAACAAACAAGTTCTCAGTAAGCCATGCGAAGCTACAAGAAGCCGCAAGACTTTTGCAGTTACACATCAACAGTATAGTTGATAGTTGAAATACAAGTTTATGTTTCATACATACACTATTTCTGACTATAGGCATGTTTTGTATGCATCTGTTCACAACCCTGAACCTCACGCAAAATGACTGTGTCGAGGCATTAGTGTGTCAGGGCAGGGGTAAGCACATAGACCATGATGTCATGGTTGGTGTGACACTGTAGATAATGGTAGCATCACATCATGCGAATAGACGTTCATCAGAAGTCTGTATGACACAATATTTGCATCCTAATGTTTTTACACACAAAGCCACTCTAACCATGAATTCTTAGGACAGAAACAGTCTACAATATACTTCCGTGTTACTTGTTGTTTTGTCATTTTTACTTAAACAAAATGGTCCTAATATTTTTCTTTTTATTTGACAGGATACAAAAAGCGATGAGCAGGACAAAACGGATAAGAGACCTGCCAATCATCCTCCGGCTTACTGACCATCACCATATGGAGCCATGAGGTTTCATTTTGGATTAAAGAGGAGGTTGCGAAAAAGAGCGCTAGCCGACCACAGATCTAAACAAGAGAGTAGCAAGTGAGGCTTGTGCTACGGCTGCCTAAAGGACCATGTCTCAGTCAGGCAAGATCCTGCATCTGTATGTGGAGGTGAGGTCTGTCCCCGGGGAGGAGGAGGAGAAGAGGCTGGGGGGTGGCGTGGAGGCGATTCCACACGTACTCCAAGGGCCTGACATCCTACCTCAATCCCATCACACCCCCAGCCACTCCACTGCCTGTACCTGCACCACCCCCAGCCCAGCCTCCTTGTCCCCAGTGGGGCTGCATCATTGTGGGGGTAGCAGTCCCAGCAGCTCCCCCTCCAAATCCTGCACCAGGCACTCTGTCAGTTTCCAGTTGGATCTACCGGACCACTCGGAAACACACGCCCACCACAGGCAGAATTTGCCTCGCGACGGGATTGATCAGCTGCTCTCTGCACTGCCCAATGGGCCGCAGCATGGTACTCTGGTGCGCGCGCGCTCCTCAGACATTGAGCATTACCATGGGAGGGTGTCCCTATCCCCCACCTACTCCGGTCGGTCAACATGCCCTTCCACTCCAACCAGTGGGCGCAGGTCCTGCGATGGCTTGGGGGAGGGTGGCAGACACTCCGTGGCCAGTTTTAGATACATAGAGAAAGCCAACATTAGGTCTGTGGAAAACCCATGCAGTGCTGTATGTCAAAACATACCTGAGAAGCCCAGTAGAGGCATGGAGGATCTGCCTAACCCATTCAGAAAAAGGCTCAGTGACCCTGTGTGGTCAGAGAGCTGGCAGCCCTCGGATAGCTCCACCCCAAAACTGGACAGGTCCCCCAGAGGCTCCCCCTGTCTCCGCAAGTCTGCTCTGGACAATATAGCTAGAGAGGCCACATACAGAGCGGTGGAGGAGTATGGCTCTCCGGAACTGAGGCGACGACTAGCAGACTACAGCCCTAATAGGAGCCCCAGCTTACCCCGGCACTACCAGAATCAGCCTCGCTGCCAGGTCTGGGGTGGCTCACCGGTTCTGCCTCGGGGTGCCAAAACATTGCCTGTCAATTCGCACCTCATAGACTCAGACAAAAACCGTAGCTTAAATGGCCTGCCAAGAAGCCCAGCATCTGACCAGCTCTCTGTTCAAGCTAGGCAGTCTTACTACAATTACACCATGTCCACCTCTAGTGTTGGCCAGCACTATGGTGTCCAGAATCACAGTCTGCGGCTGGGCAATGAGAGCCCCAGGTTGTCTGCCAAGTTTGCGGATGAGAGCCCCAGGTTGTCTGCCAAGTTTGGGGATGAGAGCCCCAGGTTGTCCGCCAAGTTTGGGGATGAGAGCCCCAGAATGTCTGCCAAGTTTGGGGATGAGAGCCTCAGGTTGTCCTCAAAGTTCCACCGGCCTTTACCTGCAGGGAGGCCAACTGCAATCCAGCATGAAATACCAGCAAGCATGATTAACAGCACCCACGTTTCTTGCAACCAGATTAGTAGTAGTCACAACAGCATGACAACTCACGATAGATCGCAATGCAGCCCTTGCTTACACAACAAGGTCAACTCCAGACAGTCCAGTCAATCATATGGCAGCAGTCTAGAAGAGGAAAGGAAAAAGATGAGTGGCAGAAAAATAATCTCCCCAGCCACCAGCCCTGACATTCCCCATAAGCTGACAGGGGAGGCTAACAGGCTATCCACCATCTTCATGGAGAGGAGGACTCCTTCGCCGACCCCATCCCAGGCAGACACAGCTCGGTCTGAGAGCCCCAGGCCTAGCTTCTTCTCTAGGGAATCCCAAATCTCTGCCAGCATCCAGAGCCAAGGTTCTCCGGCACACACCCACTCTGCTGCTAACAGCTGCACACACCTCCACAACCAAAGATGGACAGACAAAGAGTCCCCTAAACATGGATCCCACTCCAGAGAGTCCAGACCAGGCCAAGGCCTGGGGCAAGTCTTCCCTACCCTACATCAGAAGGGCTTGTCCTCCCCTGTTATTAAAGCTACTCTACACCAAGTGGCTGCATCTCACATCCCTGCTGTAGACCCTCAAATGCAGAGATCTGACCTTCTAAAAGACAGCCCTATCTTGCACCGCCACCAGCCCCCACAATACATGGGAGACCGCGGCTCCCCCAGCCTGTGTAGGAGACCGTACGACACCCACTTTGATAGGGGAGGACAGAGTGACAGCCTGGAGTGCAGCAGGCACCTGCTTCTTGGCCTCGACATGGAACCAGAAGATAGTTGGACCTCCAGGATGCAACAGTGGAGGGAGAACGGGTCTGTGGAGACCAACAGCGAGCATCCAACTGCTGAAGGGGATGGAGAGAGTGTGGAGACCATGGAGGATCTGCAGCAGAGGAGGGATGGAGCAGCTGTGCTGGGGAGTAGACATGGGGGAAACAGGGAGGCGCCACGGGACACTCAGGATCATAGCGGGATGTTGGGCTCTTCTCAAAGCTCCAGTGGAGTGACAGGCAGTCTGGGGGAGAGCAGTCAGCCAGAGAGGGACTGTCTCTCTCCTGAGACAGCCAGTCAGTCGAGTCAGAAGAGCAATGATAGCGGAGACACTGCTTCTGGGATTCAGGTGTGTTTATGTTTTACTATACTGATGGGGACCAAAAAATAATTAAGGCTTCAAAATGTAAACTTATAAAGGCCACGCCCCTCACACCGTAAGTCCGATTGACTTGAAATTTCTCACACAGGTGCTGCTCAGTGTGCTCTACAAAAAAGCCTCAAGGACCATTAAGGTCCGCCTACAAAAATTTCCGCCATTTTGAATATTTAGAAAAAAAACATTGACATTCTTCTACACCATAGCTCTGATGGCCACCAAATTTTCAGTTAATCATCATTGGATCAAGCTTATTAATAGTTGAATAAAGCATGTCAATATCTTAATTACTTTTCAAGTTATTGACCAATGAACTTCAAAAGGGGCATGGCTCTGGACATTAATGAACACAAATCAGCAACCGTAGGGCCAATTGTCACAAAACAGGATATGTTCAGATAAGTGCCCCAGATATACCCAGACAGTTTCATATACATGCGTCACTAGTTGGCGCTACAAACACAAAATAGGTCAGTAGCATTACACAGATTGTACTATTAATCGTATATTCAATCGCCAATAATGGCAAATCTCTCAGGATATATCATCATAAGTACCTGAACCGCGCCCTGCATTTCTAATTCAAATTGACCAGTAGGGGGTGCTTTTATCTTCTATCTCCTACACTGTAGCTCCGATTGCCACCACATTTTCAGTGAACCATTATTGGATCAAGCTTATTTGAAGTTGAACAAAACATGTCAATCTCAATTACATTTCAAGTTATTGACCAATGAACTTTGAAAGGGGAGTGGCTCTCGACATAAATGAATACAAATCAGCAACCGTAAGGCTAATCATCACAGAACTCCCTGGATGTGTTCAGATAAGTTCCTAACATATACCCAGACAGTTTCATATACCTTGACCACTAAGGGGTGCTACAAGCGCAAGATAGGTGAGTGCCAATACACAAAGGTTACTAGTAATTGCATATTCATTCTCCAATCATGACAAATCTCTTAATAAGTAACTGAACCACACCCTGCAAGTCTCATTCAAATTGATCACTAGGGGGCGCTTCAGATGTATAATAACTGCATGTGGAATGACATAAATCAAGCTATAGATCATAAAAATGATAGCATAGTTTTTATAACAATGTTGAACCTTGTGTGAAATTACTTTGAAGTCGCTATTGAGAAAAAAGGGTTGAACCCGCAAATCGCTGCTTGCGGCTATATTTATATTATTATTATTATTTGGAATTTCCTCACAATATTTATTTTACAAAACAGGCTGATGTACAACATATTATTGATCAAATATTCTTCAATCTCACTGTTTGTTACATGATTTTGTAGTTGGACAGTGGTTCCTCAATGCTGGGCCCATCCTTGCATTCCCAGAAGATTGCCCGTGCCAAATGGGAGTTCCTGTTTGGCCAGCCCACAGAGAATAGCCCTGATTTGAAAGGTGGGTAATCCAGAGGTCTGAGCCTTCCTCCTCTATTTCAGACTCCAGGGTTCATCTGCTGTTTCTTGTAAACAAGCTGCTACAGTAGCTGCACAATATTCCTGTAATCCTATTAGCTCTGACTAGCTTTGGCTTTAGAGCCATCATGGCCAGGCATCAGTCTCTATTATACTCCCAGTGACTCTTCCTGCCCTTGATACACTTTCTTTGTTTTCCTGATAGGATACAGAAATATATTGAGAGGACTGAGATGTCTATACTCTATCTTCCTGTGCCTCTCAAGGCAGCTTTGCGCTGCCCATTATCCCACAATGCCCTAGGGACACAGTCACCTGACTCACCAGCCAATTCATTAGGTACACCTTGCTAGTACCTGGTTAGACCCCCTTTTGCCATCAAAACTGCCTTAATTCTTTGTGGCATAGATCCAATAAGGTGCTGGAAATATTCCCCAGAGATTTAGGTCTATATTGACATTATTGCATCGTGCAGTTACTGCAGATTGATCGGCTGCACATCCATGATGCAAATTTCACGTTCTACCACATCCCAATCGTGCTAGATTGGATTGAGATCTGGTGAATGTGGGGGCCCATTTAATTATAGTCAATTTATTGTCATGTTCATGAAACCAGTTTGAGATGATGTGAGCTTTGTGACATGGTGCATTATCCTGTTGGAATTAGCCATTAGAAGATGGATACACTGTGGCCATAAAGGGATGGACATGGTTAGCAACAATACTCAGGCAGGCTATTATGTATAAATTATACAATGCTCAGTTGGTACTACGGGGCCCAAAGTGTGCCAAGAAAATAATCCCCCACACCATTACACCCCCACCACAAGCCTGAACCGTTGATGTAAGGCAGGATGGATCCATGCTTTCATGTTGTTTATGACAAAGTCTGATCCTACCATCTGAATGTTGCAGCAGAAATCGAGACTTATCAGACCAATCTTCTATTGTCCAATTTTGGTGGGTCCGTGTAAATTTTAGCCTCAGTTTCCTTTTTCTTAGCTAACATCATTGTTACCCGGTGTGGTCTTCTGCTGCTGTTGCCCATCTGTTTCAAAGTTTGATGTGTTGTGCATTCAAAGTGACTCTTCTACATACCTTGTGTGTAATGAGTGATTATCTGAGTAACTGTTGCCTTTCTATCAGCTCAAACCAGTCTGGCGATTCTCCTCTGACCTCTGCCATCAAGGCGTTTTCCCCCAGAGAATTGTCACTCACTGGATATTTTCTCTTTTTCAGACCATTCTCTATAAACACTTGAGATGGTTGTCTGGGAAAATTATAGTTTATATTTTGCTGTTGTTGTTCTTCAACAGAACTTATAGAACTTAACAGAATTTCTTTTCAATCTTGTTGAAAGTTATATTTATGAAGCTATTAAGTCTATTAATACTGGTAACTTAGATTTTGTTTGTTTGTTGTTGTTGTGTTTTTGTTCAAATTACCTTAAGTTTCATATCTTAAGTTTGTATTTTTATACATTTTATTTATCAGAACTTTAATATATTTTGATGTTCCTCTGTTCTGTTGTTACAATAAAACAAACAAGTTTATTTTTAAATTGCATTATCTATATTATTTTATTTTATTTTAGTAAATAACTACAAAGAACTGATGTTAGGGAAATCTGTTTATGTTTTGTTACTCGTTTCTGGATTTTTATATATATATATATGCCAATATATCGGAATATCGGATTTTTAAATAATCAAATATTTGTATCGGTATCGGCCTTAAAAATCCTTTATCGGTTCGGCTCTAGTTCAAAGTTACTTAAATCACTTTTCTTCCCCATTCAGATGCCTGGTTTGAACTTCTGCAGATCGTCTTGAACATATCTAAATGCCTAAATGCTGCCACACGATTGGCTGATTAGATATTTCCATTAACAGGTGTACAAGTGGTGGATGATAGCATATCACCGATCCTCAAGTGATTGAGTTTTCCCACAAAACCCCCATAGAGCAGCGAGTTTTATGCGTGCAGAGTGTAGTGAGGCATCCTATAAATTTTTCCTGAAAAGTATAGCGAAGTACTGTAGTTAAGGTTTGTAATAAAAAAACGATCTGATTTCAGTGTCACAAGGTTCAGTTTGGTTTTAGGATTACAATAAAGTCTGCAGAAATTAGAATTTGATCCATAAACAGCCACTTGCTTTCTAAATGGTCTAACCCACTCAGCTATCCAATCCATGAGCTAATTTGGGTGATAATTGTCTATCAGTATCTGATAACCCATATTTGTCTCTGATCAGCAGGTGGCCCTAGTGAGTTCAAAGCTTTGTGAAATCCAATTGTTTTTTTTTTTGGACCAATGTGATGTAGGCTTCAAATGCTTCACAAAGCCTTGATTTCCCATCATTAACAGGACCCCTTTCTACTTCTTTGTCAGAGTTTGAACAGTATTAATTGGCATTTTCGAATCTTTGGATATCTTTTTATATCCTTCTCCTGATTTATTACCTTTTCTCCCAAGTCCTTTGACGGTTATTTTGCTTTCCACATGTATCGAGCAAAGTCAGTGCAGCCCTGGGTGAAATGTGCAGGGGTCTGTTGAAAAACAGTAATTACAATCATACAGGTCCCAGGTGTGGAAACCAACCATTAATAGCCATTTAAACCTGTGTATGTCAACTTCTGTGTTGTAAACCTTTGTAAACCTTTTAGTCAGGACCAGTTGGGTGATTTCAGTTATAAATGGGCACAAAGAATCATGTTATAATAAATGGCTTCACCTGACCAGGGTTGAAGGGTTTTCATACTGAAAATGGCCAATATTTCACAAATTCTGAGTCTCACTATTAGTTATAGAACAATTGCTAAAACAAAATACATGTTATTGCTGTTGTCAGTTCTCTCAATGCAGCGCCATCATGAAGTAATATAAAAATCATGAAGTAATATAATATAAAAGGCCACTTTGTGATATTTTCTGTAATTATACTCAACTTGCTCTATTTGTGTGTTTTGACATCCCAGAGTCCTCTACAGCCCCCCCTAGAGGCACCTCTAGTGGGACAAGCCCAACATCCTCCTTCACGCCTCTGAAACTGAGCACCAATCACCAGAGGGGGAAGGACAATGATGGGAGCCACTGTTTGTCCTATCACGATGTCCGGCAGGTGGAGGTGGAGCTTGTGACTCCACCCCCTGTCGCCGTGGTTGGCTTCTCACCCAAGACGGGCATCATTCGAAAAACCATCAAGTACTCTGAGACGGATGTGGATGCGGTGCCCCTGAAATGCTACAGGGAAACAGACCTGGATGAGGTGATGTTGGCCGAGGCACGGACAAAGAGAGACAGCGAGGACGTGGACTCTGCCTTCGGGAGTAACCGCAGTGTCCTGGGAACCACGGCCTCCAGCGCCAGCACCATAGTCCGCACTGATGGAGAGGAGGAGGAGCTGGAAGAAGATGAAGACGAGGAGGAGGAGGTTGTAAGCTGGGCCAGTGTGAGGATGCAGGGGGACAAGAAGAGGCAGCACGCCACCCAGGAAGACAGCCAGGTGTACGGCCTTCTACTGAAGGGGTGAGATGCTCACTGCTCTTCTAACACACCCTGTTTTGTTGTTGAAAGCACCAACTACAGAGAAAGACACTTTAGTCAAAGTCAAAGTCAAAGTGGTTTATTTATCATATGCATTGAACAACATACATCATCCTATGCAGAGAAATTCTTATTGACATGGCTCGGCGATTCTATGCAGTGGGCTTAAAAACAAGAATTACAACAATATAGAATTTTAAAATAGGAATGACAATAGTAATAATAGTAATAGTAATAATGATAATAATAAA
>JACXGM010009664.1:0-27267 GCA_016801145.1 Umbra pygmaea | reverse complement strand
GAGCTGTGTGATAAGAGTAGAAATAGTTAGGTAACGAGCTGTGTGATAAGAGTAGGAATAGTTAGGTAACGAGCTGTGTGATAATAGTAGGAATGGTTAGGTAACGAGCTCTGTGATAAGAGTAGGAATAGTTAGGTAACAGGCTGCGACATCAAGTCAGTTGCAAGTTTCTGTAGACATGGATCTATGTAGATTTCGTTTTCGAGTCGACACGTTTTAGAGCCTTTTTCACACCAGCAACAGAAGGGGGGATAGACGAAATATTAGTTTGACAGCAACCATTAGACACCAAATTATTAAAATGCATTAACATTTCAGCTCAATCTGAGATTTCAGTCCTTAGTTACTAGGGCTGGGCGATAATTCGATATATATTGTTATCGAGTTTTTGAAAATAATATCGAGAGGAATATCCCATATCGACATATCGCAATAACAGCTGGTTTTGTTTTGAAAAAAGGAACATCCAACAAATAAGGAGTATTTCATATTGCTTGTAGTTCAGTCATACCTGAAACTTCTAAACAGAAAGATAACAAGGTAAATCAATATTTTTTTGTTTATACAACAGACTATACAGGTTCTATATATATTTCAATATATCGTCAGGCATATCGTATCGAAAAGATATCTATTTTATATTGTGATCATTTTTTGGCCATATCGCCCAGCCTTATTTGTTATACAAGGCACCATATCAATTTTACAGAAATGTTTAAACTGATTTTTTTCTGAATTTGGGAAGTAGGCTAGTTTTCGGGACATTTGTGTAACTTACAGATGCTCTAACTCATTGGTCATTACCATCATTAGAAAATGATGACTACATATTGTGTGGGACACTGAAAACAATTTGGGTGGTAAGCACTAGACCAGTAACCAAAAGGTTGTGAGATGCAGTCCCCAAGAGAGTAAGGTTAAATTTCTTCTTATTTCTCTACGAGAATGTTATGTACATGAAAGTCTAAATGTTAATTGCTATAAACTTGAATGTGTTCTTGCCCAGTGTATCTAAATGAAAAAAAAAGAAGAGATCAGCAGCTGTTGACTTTTCAGGGCACTTCTGATTTATCCATGTGGGGATATTTATTAGCTGAGTTAAATTCATAGTACCGGTATTACATTAAGATTTGACAATCTCAGGCCAGCTTTAACCAGTCCTATTTTAAATCCCCAGCATTAATTTCTTCCCTGTACTTTAGATTATTTTTTGCAATTGATGAGTGATAATAGTGTCCCATCCAAGGCTTTACAATAGTATGGTGGCAGTCTTTCAAAACCTCAATATTTAATGCAAGCCATATACAGTTTTGTTTTATTAGAGATTTTGAATGCAACACACTTGTCTTTAGGCTAACCAGTTCTACTTTTAATGTCAGAAACGGTTTGCAAACAGACCCAATTATCAACAATAAAAGCACCACCAAGTGTTTAGACTTTTTATACTCCACCAATAGCACAACATATTATTTTAATAACATTATGTTATTATACTGAGATTCAAAATTAGAGAGGGGAGCATGAGATTGGTCATACTTTAAAAAATGTGTCCATTGTGGAAAATTCAGCTGTGAGCATAGAGGGTTTACACATGTACTCAAAAAACTTTCCTAATTTTAGAAAGTGAGATTACTTTCCTTTTTTTTACTTTAACCACAGATTAGAGTGTATTGTTAGTACACATTCGATTTGTACCATTATGGACAAAAGTTGACTGAGTAAATCCAGAAGTTAGGACCCTGCCTCAGATGTGTCTTTCTATTTGTGTTGCCAGGAATGTGACATGCCACAATGAGGGGTAGAGATTGGAAATGGTTGATCCTAGCTTGGTGAAGCACTAGGTGGAAGTGTCTGTCTAACAAGAACAGCTCCCAAAGACTGTACAGACCGGTGCCTACTCCAAGAAAGCAGGAACACTGTGATTACCAGGGGGATGCCAAAGCAGGAGCCAATCTTAATATACAGCAATGTAGGCCCAATGTTTACAGACATTTGTCAGTTTGTCTGTTTGACAAAACTTCACAAGAATGTTACTACTTGAATCACATAGTAAGTTACGTGAGTTAGAACTTTATCATTTAGTTTTGCTGAAAACAACCTGGATTCTACAGTAGGTTTCACAATTCTTCAGTGTTACCACACCAATTGAGAGCTCCTGCGTACAGTGAACTGCATTTAAGTCCTTGCTTGCAATCAGCGCCTAGGCTTTTGGAAAGTGGCAGTGTATGTTGAAGGCTTGGTGCATAATTTGGACACAGTTTACACTCTGGAAACAATTCACTAACTTTATAATGAATTAACAATAATTGTTGCAGTGAATTAAAATTAGCGCTGTTATTTAGGAAAAAAATCTAATTTGATTAATTAGATTATAAATATGATTATAAATAGTAATTTGTGCCATTAAAGTGATAACAGTTAAATATGTCAGGTCAAGAAAGACTGTCTTTAAATATGTATTTCTTCAGGAAATAATTTTTACGTTCAACTTAAAATGTCAGGAGATATATTGTTGATGTTAGTGTTAAAAATGCACTTCCAATAAAGTAAGTGTTGGCAAAACCGGTTGTCATTTTTATGTTGAGGTGGCGGGGGTGTTGTAGGGAGCTGCTGAATGTAACTAATAAATAACTGGTAATCTAACTTAGTTACTTGTCAAATCAACTTTTTTAAGAAGTAATCAGATTACTTTTTCAAAGTAACTGTGGCAATACTGGTTAGAACTGTGTCTCTAGGACTTTAACTCAGTTGTTGGGATCTCTTACCCTAGTAGGTCATCTGTGATTTGAATACAATTGTTCATATCCTAGGCTAGGGGTGTTTACCTCTTAAACTTTTTTCTTCATAGGTTCTTCTGCACTGCTCTCTGCAGTCATTTTATTTCCAGTAGAGGAATGATAATACAATGAATTTGACTTACAGTCTTAGGGTGAATCCCATTTCTCTGTCTTAACCCTTCCCCTACCCCTTCGTCTTAACCCTAGCCCTTGTCCCTTGAAAGTGAGTGGTAAGGGATAGGGTTGAAAACATACCCCTATGAAATGAGACACCACTTGGTTACAGTTATGTTATCATACATTGTCGCTAGCTGGCTGATACATCACCAGAGGCGACAAGTGTTGATCACAAACTTAAAGATATCAAACGAAATCCGCTGTTAATGTAGTTTAGTTAAAACTGTAGACATGCATGGTGTCCATTCAAGGCTAGTCATCTGCAATGTAACGAAACTAGCGATTTTTAAAAACGTTTCAATTAAGAACATTGTTGCAAATATATATCCACAGGACTGTGTAGAGCACAAAACAAGTCGGTCGTAATTTCTAAGTTAATTATTTAAGCAGAAAATACATTTATTGGACTCCCCCTTGGTTTCAAGTAAGCTCTCAAAAATGCTTGGTTTTAAGGGGTATCCACCCCTTCCCCTTAGCCCTACCCCTAGATCAAAATGAGAATTGGGATAGCCCTTACTCTCACATGAACGCGCAAAACTAAGGGGAAGAAGGGGTAAGGGGAAGGGGTAAGACAGAGAAATGGGATTCACCCTTAGACAAGGACCGCCACTGTCTTGAATTCCAGAGGTCTGACAAACAACAATAGCTTTTGTGGTAAATTCACCAATGAAAAGGCACATTAAATGAATGGTGGTAATGGGTTTCCTGCCGCTGGAAATTGTGTGCATTCGCCACAACTTTCTGTCAGCAGTTGCTGCGTCACAATTATTTAAATTGTATTTTTAACTTCCCTCACCCAATTGTTCATGTCATATTCTCAGGTCCAGAATGTTCGATCAACTACGTTGTTGACAATTTATGAATCTTATCACACTGCTCGTTCAACACTGAAGCCAATAAAGTAAGTCAGCTGATTATAATTATGTGGGAGGATTACATATTTGCCAACTATATCACCATAATTGAATTTGCAGACTCCTGACCTGCACAAGGTCAATAATAAATAAATGAATTATTCATTCATTTATTTATTATTTTATTTAACTGTGATGACAGATCACTCTCGTCAAACAAATGCAAAAAGTTGTACATCAATGTAGTAGCCTACACATAAACATTGTTAGCGATCGGACATGTAGTGTTTCTAGGGCTGTAAAGGTACATGGGTACATACGGTACAAACACAAATACATAGAACATTAAATTATAGATAAATGGCTACATACTGTATTTTCAATGCTTCTTAAAAAATGCTATTGTTATGAAAATATGTTTTAATCAACATTGTAATCATTGTTGGCACTTTTCCAACTCTTCTAGTGTAACATGAGAAAGAGAGCTACGAGTGATAGTGATGAATCAAAATGGGAAAATCCTCCGCTTGATGTACAGACAAAACTAGTCTCTAATATTGCTAAATGTCAGTCTTGCCTGTTATTATTATTAATCTCAGACATGTATACAAAGCAATCAAGATAACATGACACGTGCACATTTGGTGTATCAACCTTTCATCTACGTGTCAGGAAACAATTTTTTTGCTCGTATGGAAAGAAAAAAATGTAGCTATAGGGCAATGCATGTGCAAACTGTATGAAAAAAGAGTTTTATAAATTTTAGGTTTGCTTGCAGGCTTCACAATGTTACTTTGCATTTAGTCTTTCGAATGCAGATGCAGTTGTGGAAACAAAAACAACTGTCTCTTCTCTGTATTTAAGCAGACCTATCCGCAGAATATGATTAGGCAAAATAAATTACAATAGCAATAGGTGTGTTCGTAGTTGTGGAAATGCGCCTATCTTTTGCCAATTAAACTAAAAACTGATCTTTTATAACTGTTTTCGCTATTTTTTTGTTTTGTGGGTCACACACTGGCACCAAAAGGACATGTACCCTTTTTGGACAAAAACCACTGACTACACTTTTAAAGGTGGACTATGGCAGATGATCATCCAATTGTATTTAACAAGCTCCTCCAAAAATACTTGACTTAATATACAGTTGTGTTTAAATGTTTGCATACCCATGGTGAATTGGTAATAGATGTACTATTTTGAAGGAAAACATGAGTGAGGAGGCAAAAATAATTTGAATTTTTTTCCCATGGGATTCATATTCAACTGTAGGTCATACAGAAATGGCACAATCATGAAACAAAACATATCAACAAAGAAAATAATGAAATGATTCCTTTTCAAATGTCTACACACCCTCAGTTCTCAATATGGTGTATTGCCCCATTTAGCATCAATGACAGCATGCAGTTGTTTGTGATAGTTATTATTAATAATAATAATAATAATAACCTTTATTTATATAGCACCTTTCATACAAGAATGCAGCTCAAAGTGCTTTACATTAATAAAAGTCAAATAAAGTGGAATAAATTTGCATCAATAAAAACTTTTACATCAGTAAAAGACAAAGAAATGTAAATAGTTAAATTCAAAGCATAAAATGCATAGATCACATTTGCAGGCAGCAATATTTCTGAGGTGAAAGTAAGATGCTTTGGTCATCTTGTTAAGATGGGAGGTAAAACTTAGGTCAGAGTCTATGATAACACCTAGGCTCCTTACTTCAGGTTTGATCAAGGAAGTCAGGTTGCCAAGATTCATTCTGGTTTTCTCCCTTTTGACTTGGCCAACTAGGAGGATTTCTGTTTTATCCTGATTTAATTTTAGGAAATTAACACTCATCCAGTTATTTATGGTAATTAGGCACCTAGACAGTGAGCTTATTGCATCTGTGTTATCTGGCTCTACGGAAATGTATAGCTGTGTGTCATCAGCATAGCTGTGGAAATTTACATTGTGTTCTCTGATGACATCATTTAGTGGAAGCATATATAGTGAAAAAAGTAGTGGAGCCAGACAGCTTTCTTGTGCAACACCGTATAGTACTTCATGTTCCTCGGATACATGGTCACCAAGACTGACAAATAATTTTCTGCCTGTAATGTAGGTTTGAAACCATCTGAGGACATTTTCTGATGGTGTCGAATGCCGCACTCAGGTCTAGGAGGACTAGCACCGAGACTTTGTTTGCATCCATGCTGATTCTTAGATCGTTTACTATTTTGGTCAGGGCTGTTTCTGTACTATGATTTGCTCTAAAACCTGACTGAAACTTTTCTAGAATGTTGTTGTCATTTAGAAATGTGCTCAGTTGGTGAAAAACTGCTTTTTCAAGCACCTTACTTAGAAAGGTGATGTTTGATATTGGTCTATAGTTGCTTAGTACCTCAGGGTCTAGTTGTGGTTTCTTAAGAAGTGGCTTTATAACGGCAGTTTTGTATGCATTTAGGAAGACTCCAGATTCTAGGGATTTATTAATAATATTTAGGAAAGGGCATGAGACGCTATTAAAAACCTTTTTCAGAAGGTTTGTCGGGATAGGGTTGGTAGCGCAAGTGGTAGATTACTCTCTCTAACAATCTTTTGCAGGTCTTCAGTAGCAATGCTGTTAAATGTCTTCATGTGCTTTGTACAGGGTCTGCTTGGAAAATGTATATTTGTTGTAGTAATGCTGGCTCTGATGGTTGTGATTTTGTTATTGAAGAAGGCTGCAAACTCATTGCATTTAGTTTCAGAGGCTTGACATTTCCATTTCGGGATAGGGGCGGGGTTTAGCAGTTTGTCTATTGTTAAAAATAGTTTCCTGGGGTTATTTCCACTTTCTATAATGATCCTGGAAAAGTGTTTTTTTCTTGCAGCACGTACAGTGTTATTGTATGTTGTTAAGGATTTTGTGTAGATACTAAGATGCCTCAAGGAGAGGGTTGCTGCTTTAGAGCACACACACCCCAAAAAAAATTTGAGCCACCACAATGCTTCACAATGGGGATGGTATTCTTTACTCTATAGGCCTTGTTTACCCCTCTACAAGCATATCTCCAATGTTTGTGACCATAAAGCTCTATTTTGGTCTTGTCACTCCAAATTACATTGTGTCAGAAGCTGTGAGTTCTGTCAAGTTGTTGTCGGGCACATTGTATCCAGGCTTTTTGTAGCACTGGTGTAGTGAAGGATTCGTTCTGGCAACTCAACCATGCAGCTAATTTTTGTTAGCTGTTGTCGTATTTTGCTCCTTGAAACTACCACACTGTCTTTTTCCAGAGCAGCCTGTATGTCTCCCGAGGTTACCTGTGGGTTTTTCTTTGTATCCCAAACAATTCTTCTGGCAGTTTTGGCTGAAATTATTTTTGGTCTACCTGACTTTGGCTTGTTATCAAGAGCTCCCTGAATTTTCCACTTCTTAATAAGTGATTGAACAGTACTTACTGGCATTTGCAAGGCTTTGGATTTATTTTTATATCAATTTCCAACTTTATTCAGTTCCAGTACAAAGGTCTTGACAGTTTTTTCTGCTCCCGTTGGCTCAGTGTCTAGCCTGCTTAGTGCATCAATGTGAGAGCTAACAAACTCAATGAATATTTATACACAGATGAATTGCAATTTAAAATGCCACAAGTGTTGAAAATGAACCTTTAATTGCCATTTTAATAGTCAGATTTCTTCCATGAACAGTCATATTGTCAAAATCATTGCAGAGATAACACAATTTCTGCCAGGGTGTGCAAACTTATAAGCACAACTGTATACTTAAGTAGAGTATGTACTTGTAGTAATTGTAGTATGCAAATTCAGGTTCAGCCATGGATCTTAAAAAATGTCAGCCATGGTTCACAAAAAATCTAATGTTGTTTAAAAATTAAGTTACGTTGTCACAGACATCACTGTAAGTCACTATCAAAAGGAGGTTCAGATCTATAGCAGGTAATTTGGCAAGGGTGATGATCTGCTCAGTCTGTTTCAGATGGACAGATTCATTTCATTCATTCACTCTTGTCAGTTTTTTTAAAACAATGATTCATTTTCAAGGTTTAACTTTTCATTGGAAGTTTAAAAGTAAAGATAATGCCTGATTTCCATGACCAACTTTTAAAGCATGCTGTGCAGTGCTGGTACAGACTGACCGATGGAGGCCATGCCTGCACTTCGACTACCATGAAACTGGAGAATGGGTTGTGCCATTTAATGGGTGTGTTAATGAAAGTCCAAAACGAGGGAATTTCGTCTACAAGACCCAAATAAAATGTCTGCCAATATTTATCATTTGAAAGGAGAAATTTGAGCAAGCCTTCCTCTCTTAAAATCCAACTATTTTACAATGCTGTAGGGAGAGATGAAAAAAACATTATTGGCTCAGCAATTGACAGTTAATATGAATAGATCGAGAGGTAGGATAACATCTGTAGACTACTTTCTCTTTCAATGAGCAGCTTATGTAAAAGCTGAAAAAATTCTATTTGTTGGTATGTGTAAAATCTTTTTGCAATACATTAATAAAGTCATACTTTACAAACATCATTATGTAGTTGAAAAAGTTAAATACATTTTCCTATAATTTGAAGGAAGGAGACTGTTACATCATGTGTTCTCACTGGGTCTGAGACCAAGAATGGTGATATCACACTGAAGGACATCCTATAACTAATATTCAAGGTTGGCAAGTCTGACTGGACTGTACCATACCAGTTTGTCTTTTAGTAAACTAGACAGCTGCTTTTGTTTTCAGCCACCCAGACACAACACACTAGAGGAAGATCAGCAATTATGTGATGAGTTTCTCTCTCCATCTATCAGCCTGTGGAATATGGCCGACCCCACAAGAATAAACACGATCAGCTTGGCTGTTGTGAATGCTGTCTTTCACAGCAGTGCTGTTGTAGGTGAAACATTATTTTTATTTGATTCAAAATGTCCTCTGTAGTCTGTAAATTATGCACTGCTTTGACATACTCTCTTTGTGTTGAATAACTTGTAAGTGACACTATTTTTATCACTTCAAATCCCTATGTGTAGATGACTTTATCTTGTTCTCACTTAAGGTGAGTCATGCTTTAGCTTTAAGAAAAAACTAGAATTATACTTGCAAGTGTAATTGTCTAGCAAAGCAAACATTGAACCGTTAATGGAGAATGTTGGCAGGCAATTCGAAGTATATTTTGTATATATAGTTTTTTCATGTTTTTATCATTCGTCTCTGTAAAACTAGTAATACACTCTACAGCCCAAAACCTGCTATTACCCTTTGTGTTCTCATGATGGTTTAGGAAGAAGGAAGAACCTGAGAATAGCCATATAGCAGAGGGTTCTCTGTGGAAATTTCCACTAAACAGCTCAACCCCAGATTTGCTCCCAGGTTCAGCCCTGACTTCTAACACTGCTTGGCTCAGTTTACAGCACTGGGAGGTTACTGGAAAGATATGACTCCCCTATTGATACATTAGAACTGTACATTATGTACCACTCATCATAATACACATACTCAGTCCCATTTCCCAAGATAACAGGGATTAGCCCATTCAGGCCCAGCTGGTTTTGGTTTAAACGAGTAAAGAAATGGAGTCAGAACAGAGTTAGCAGGAAACTTGAGCCAAGATAAACTGAGGAATGCTATTGTCTGTAGTGTCTAAGTGTAAGAAAAGGTCTAGAATGTTTACGGCATCCTTCGGAGAGTGAGCTTTTAGCTAAACATAATATCAATTTCCAGATGCCCTCTGCTCCAGTGCTAATTTAACCCCCTCCTTTTTGGTGAAATGAAATCTGCCTCTTCCTTCTAGTGAGGGGCTGTGAGTATAACACAGAAAGCAGTGTGAGATTTTAAGGGAAAACAGTGTTCAATGTTGAACACAATGCATTGAGCGACAAGTAGGGGAATGTGACTTTTCACATTATCATACATGTATGTTTATATTTCCATTGGCCTGAGGCTTGAAACAACGGATCATAAAGTAGCATACTAAGGCAAATTAACTAAGGCAAATGTTTCAAATCCAATTGATTACACTACTTGGCTTTTTATATTTTAGTTATTTAGCAGATGATATGCTGAACCAGTTACGAATGGGAAGGAGAGCATTCACTGCCATTGAAAGTTGAGATTTGAGAGTGAAGTTTTCACCAGTTAAAAATTACCAATGAAATAGGTTTTTGGACATACAATGCAGTAAACCATGTTATAAAGAGAGAGACAGCCTAGAATTTAAACCTGTGAGATGGCATCTGAAGAGACATAACAGTATGTTTGATTGGCCAGCCCAGCAAATGAGTAATACACTCTCTGATGGGCCACCAGAATGTCCTGTTGAATTATGCATAAAACAATCCTTAGCTTTCTGCCCAAGTGGACTAAACAGTGATTGCAGAGTCTTGGAAAAAGAGAAAAAGACCCCAGGCTCTCTTTGACCTCATTTGAATTGATTTATATTCACTTTAATTGGAGATGATATTTAGAACGGACACTTATATATGGTATAAGAGCAGAATTATGATACAGAAAATGTGGGGCTCTACAAGTCACTAGGAACAAAAACAGCAGTTGGCGTCCAGGAACCCTGAACCTTTAAGAATTACAGCCTCTTGCTGCTGAAAAGTCAACTCATTTGCAAGTGAAAAGTTGCATCAAAGTTCATTGGTTTCAAGAAACATTTGAGCACAGTTACTTTCATTAAAAGGTGCAAACACTTTAAATATGCAATTACCGGTGCATTGGTTCTGAAATATAAAAAAGGTGTATTTGTCTTAGAAGAAATTCAGAATTGTTTCACAAAAGTGCAAGTGTAATTTTAGTGTTTTGGCTGTATGTAGGATGTTGTGTGAAAGATTCTTCTCAGCTGTAGTTCTCATTCCACACATGTCTTTCCCCTGCTGCCGTACCCCTTCCCGCCTCCAGCCGTCTCCACTGACCCATAGCAGCTGCCTGTGCGGCTGTCACAGCGGGGCTTTTAATGAGGTGCTACGCTCCTCCGCCCTCTCCTCATCACCGTCCTGCCATCACTCTTTTTTTCTGTCCTTCCTCCTCTCCTCGAGAAGGAGTGAAAGCACAGCCTAATGGCCATCTCCACCTCACGCATACACACTCAAACACACACACGTACTGCTGTCCTCCTCATTTAATTGCTTTACTCATTCTCCATAATGAAGTGTGAGGGCAGGGTGGCCCCAACTGAAGTGGGTAGGGCTCAGAGTGGGAAAGGTGCGGGAGAGAATGAATGCTGGTTTTCTGATTTTTTGCTAATTCATAATGGAGCCACATCAACCGGAGCTCCCAGCAGTTTTTTTTAAGTATAAAAGGAGATATTGATCTGCTGTGGTATAGAGATGGGGTGCAAGATGGAAAGAGGTAAGGTAGCAGTAGAGAAATCCTTAAATACTAATCAGCCCCTACCTTGAAAATTATTTTTAAATTGTGTTTTGTAATTGATTTCAGAGGGAGGCAAAGTACCTTTCATGTTTTACAGATGAGAAATAGTTTATCAGGTTTGCTGGTGTGGGTGGGTGCCTGTGTTCACCCTTGTCTAAGTAAACTTTCAGCAGAGTGCTACAACTTCTCGTAGACCTCGATGGTCTTTGCTATTCCATCATTGTGACACCGCATTGGGAACAGGGGTCTTTGCACGTTCAAGCTCACAATGATAATGTGAGAAACCCACAGATAACACCTTTCCTGGAGAAGCTTTGTTCCTTCTCCCTACTCTCTTTCTCTCTTTCGTAAATTCTCTCTTCACTCTCCCTCCATTTATTTTCTGGCTCCCCTAGCTACAGCTTCCTCCTTGTTCAGCCAAGCAGCATTGAGGGCACAGAGGTCAACTATTGTCCTCCATCATCAGCCACCCCAGTTCTGCAGTCCACAGGGGTGTCTGTCTGCCTGCCTGATTTTCTGACAGTGTGTAACACTCTGCCGACTAAATTCTGGTCTCTGCAGCAGCTTGTTCTATTCCCAGCTTCTCCCGACCTCTTGTCCCGTGCCTTTCACTACAGTAATGATGGGATGGACCTCTGCATTCTCTTCCTCCCTGCTTTTCTCCTGTAGCCTCCTACACCCATCACAATGCAAACCTTTTAGAACTGTTTCTTGGCAAGGCATCCCCTTAGATTTCCACGGTCACACCCCATTCTCTCCTTATCGGTTTCTCTACGTCTACTGCCGCTGTCAGCTCCACTCAGTCCTATCTCTGGAGATGATTCACCAGTAGGGCTGAACGATGTTGTGTTTTAGCATCGACATCGCGATGTGCGCATGTGCGATAGTCACATCGCGGGAACATGCGATGTGAAGAAGGGTAGCACCCAATGACAGTATAGGTAGCACCATGGGTAACACACAGTTTACGGTTTGTTGCTGGGGTGACATGCACGCGCCGCATGCCTGCACAGTTGTTCTCTTAATACATCCATGCTGCACAGTGATTGGTTCACTGTGATTGGTTCCATTGTGCCGCTGCTCACAGCCAACATTCTCTGTCACTGGCAGTCCTGTACTAGCGAAAGATGACCGACGAAGAGGATACGCATTACGCAAGAAAAAAAAGGATGGTTTTGTATCAAAAAGAAAGTCAAAATCTTTGGGACTATTTCGGCTATAAAAAGTAGGATGTTGACCAAAAACAGGTACTTTGTTTGGAGTGTTATAAAGTTGTGGCCACAAAACAAAGAAAAACCACCCATTTCTCTGATCACTTAAAATGGCACCACAAAGCTCTTTACGACGAGTACTAAATCAAATTTCGGATGTCAATCAAAACAAAACACTATTTGCGATGCCTTTGACAGTGTTACTCCTTACCAGAAAGGCTGTCAACGACAGAAAGAAATAACAAATGCAATAACGTTTCATAACGTAAAGGTATTTTGCAATTACACGCCATGATTATGATGATTACCAACACTGTTTTACTATGGCACGTTGGCAAAAAAAAGTTGACTTAAAAACAAAAGATTGTGAACCAAAATGCTTATAAGTTCTTTTATAAAAATATTTATTTTCAGTTATATTTTATAAACCAATCAGGGGGTTGGTGTAAAGCTGCTGTTTTATAGAAAAATGTGTAATGCTTTTCTGTTTACAGAGATCTGTTCTAATTTTGGAATACAATATGAAGTGACCTTTTTGTCACTTGTAATGAAGCTTGTTTATTAGTGAAATTATTAGTATCATGGAATGGTAATTATTGACTTTAGCCTACATTGATGGCTTGCAATATCGCAATGTATATCGTTGGGAAACAAAATATTGCAATGTATTTTTTTTTCCAATATCGTGCAGCCCTATTCACCAGTGCTATTCAATTAATCATTAGGGTTAAAGAATGCCCCTGTTGTTTGACCATTGGCAGCTTTCTGATACAGGTGGACATTTTGGGTCTTAGTGCATCAAGATCCAACAAATGACGCCAGGACTGATCTTGTTTGGTGAGAAATGTGTTTTTGTTGTGTTACAAAACACTTGAAGTTGTGGAGCATGGCACCCAGTTCTGTGGGTTGGTGAATGTCAGTTTTACATAACATCCATTAACATTTTTCTTTGCTTTATTTTAAGAACATGGTAATGTCAAAGTCTGCTTTAATATATGTATTAATATACATGTAGCCTTCCTCCAAGCAAGCACTGAAAGACTGACTCAAATATTTCTTTATTCGGGGAGACATCAAAGTTGCGAGGTTGCCTGCTAATGTACTTTCCATACCTGAAACAGTGATGTAGTATATCTTATCATGGACATTTGATGAGCTGTGCTTAAAGGAAAGTCTCAGAACTCTACCTTGAGCTCATTTTTAACACAACAACTGCAAAAAATTGTCAATTGAAGGTTATTCAAGGCTAAAGTTGTCACTGCAGAAATGTGTTCTTTATACAGTACAACAAATATCATCTCTGCCTTCCGGAGTCGTTCATCTTCAGGTCTTTGGCAAAACCCATTCAGGCAAAAATGGTAATGACTTCCGAGAATCTGGGATTTGCCAAGGGTTTGTCGAACCTGATGGATTAGTTGGAAACATCTCCCTCTTCCTTCCTCCATGAATCCTATCCCACAACTTTTCCTCAGCTCTCTCACTTCTCTCTCTCTCTCTTTATCTTTCCGTCTGTCCTTGACACATAACAAGGACATGTCTACAGTACCTCATTGTGAAAATGAATTTATTTGCTTGGCATTTTCCTTCCAAACATAGACTGAGCTCCTCCGGGTTTGAGATATTTGCTCTGTCTTCTCCTCCCATCATTTTTTGTGTGGGTGATGACGCCCACTTCATGTGTCATTAGAGATGCTGAGCCTTGGTGTGGTTCCCACACATGGTTTCAAGCTCAAGTGGCTACTTGACAAATAATGTCTTAATTAGCGGCATCATAAGAACCTATTAGAACGTTCACTAAACTCTTAGAACGGCAGTTTCTTTCAGATTATAGCAATATATTAGAGCATAAACGGGAATACAGCTGAGGTCAATAGTGCTTTTTTATGTACCATATCTAAATTAGCATCAGGGCCATGAGTTATGAGCTTATTATCTCGGTATAGAGGGATACATCTGGAAAAGACATTAGACTGTACGTGTTTATGGAAAAGTACAGTGCAAGTCTAATTTACAGTAAAATGTTTCATTAAAATAAAGACTTTATGGAGTACATGGTAATTTAATTAAGCGAATCGTCTTGCAATGCACAGACTGTTGGTTTGTCTTGCCGCTCTGAATCGACAGATTTCTACGAGCTCTCTGCGGTGAGGATCCTTCTGATCTGTTAGTTCATATGTATCCAAATGCCTGTGGGTACACTAACACACTGTGGTTTGTATCAACACAGTGCTGGTTATTGTTAACAGCTGTTTAACAGGCTTCCTTTTTGCTGTCATACACTCTCATTCCCCCTCAGCTGTATGTGTAAAAGGGGTTTTAAGTCAGAAAATCATAGTCAGTCACATTATTGTACCCACATTTTACAGTTGTTTTTACATTTTAGCAGACGTTCTTATCTAGAGCGATGTACAGTGAGTGCATACATTTAGGAGAAACTAGTCACGATCATCTTGTAGTGGTTGCGAGCTTCAACAGCTCCAGTGGAGACAGTGGAGCATGTGTAGAAGAAGTGGGGTGATGTGGGAGAACTTGGGAAGGTTGAACACCAGGCGGGCCGTTGGGTACTGATTTGTTGCTGTTTGGTAGCAAACACCGGGAGTCCTACCAGGAGTGAGTTGCAGTAATCCAGATGTGAGATGCCTTGATGACTACCTGTGCTGCTTTCTGGGTAAGGTTGTGCTCGGTGAATGTTATAGAGCATGAACCTGCAAGATCGAGTCAGCCTTGATGTTAGCAGAGAACAAGAGGTTAATGTCCAGGATTACGCCAAGATTCTTTTCAGTCTTGGATGGCAACACTATGCAGTACCCAATAATCAGCTTGCTCTAACGTGATTGAACAGTGTTTTGAGGTTGCCCTTAACCACAAATCCAAAGCCAGAAGTGTTTGCCCCTAGTGGTTCGGGTCAGATAGACCCATTGTTGGGGCAAAATTACAGTGGCCCTAGCAGTAGTCCTGTTCAAGGCCATTCAGAGCTAAAGTCCATCATTTTCTTCATCCTCCTCCTTGCTCTTGCCCTCTTAATCCCTACATCTCTCGTTCTTTTCCTCTTTCTCTTCTGCCTCTCTACGTCCCTCTTACTCGCTCTCCCTCAATGTCGATCTTGTCTTTACTTGTCTCTTTCTCTCCCACTCTCCTTATTCTCTCCCTCCATGTCTCGCTGTTCATCAGACTCCATACTTTCTATCCCTCCAATTTCTCTCTCCTACATCTTCTCAGCCTTTCGTTCACTCTCCTTTTCTCTCTTCATCCCTTCATGTCTTCCTTTTTCTCTCTCACCACACTCTCTCTCCCTCTGTCTCCCATTCTCTTTCACTCTAGATGGCCTTCTCCTCACCGCTTCTGCCACTCATCAGCCGTCTTTCAGCTAGAAAGTAGAAGCCATCATCCTCTGTGACGTAGGGAGGCGTGGGTATTCTAAAAGAGACACATCAATCAGGGGCTGAGACAGTGGGATAAAGTCAACTAAGCCTCTTTTTCAAACATCACACCTACTCCTCCCACCAGCTCACAGCTCTAACTGAGCACCAATCAACTGTTGGAACATCCAGCTCTGACAATCTGTCACATGGTCTGTGTTGAGTGGTACAGTAGATCAAATATTTGTTTCCAGTGTGTGCTTAGTGTAGGTCCATGCATATGTTATGTGCACTTAGTGTACATTAATGTTGATGTGTATAACTAGTGCTATTGGATGTCCTTCTTGACTGGTAGAAAAGCATAGGACCCTTATATGCCCTTTTTTATTACACTACTGGTGGTGGGAGTTTACATTTTAGTCATTTACCAGACTCTTATCCAAAGCGAAGTAACAGTAAGTACAGGGATACCCACAAGAGCAAGGGAAAAGTGCATTGATCATGGGGAAAATAACGTGTCGGGAATCAAACAGCAACATTCTGTTTACAGGTTTGACTCCACAAACCACTGAGCCACCTGACGTCCATTAACTGGAGAAACTGCTCTCCACCAATTGCAAAGTCCTGATTTAGCGAGCAGTTTGATAGGAAGCAGTGCGGCATGGCAGGATGTGCTCAGATGGACACGTCTACCTGATTGGCTCTGACATGCCCACTGAGAGCTTCTGCAATGAGGCATGGCCACATCACAGAATAGACTAAATAAATAAGTTGTCTCACTGTACCTACATTCACTGGGTTGTGTGGTTGTTCAGATAAATACATTTCCTTAAGGTTCAACAAACCAGTGTCTTAAATAAAAAGCATTGACATTTGTCAGTTCACTTTTTCAGATTGAATGCTTTTACTTCTTAGTTGTGGTTGTTTCACCTAGTTTTTCTTAAATGTATGCCCTTACTCTAAGTAACACTGGATAAGGGACATAAGGCATAAATGTCCTAGATATTTGTTTTTTTTCCAGGTGTCAACTGAGACACTTCTGAGCATGACAGCCACTTCAGTAAGTCCTGTGGTCACATGGTAACGAAGGACACGAAGCCGTCACACGAAGCCGTCACTTGCTCAGAGGGTCACTCCGATCTGACATCCTCTGCTTCTGTATTGGTCAACAGAACAGGACCCTCATTCACTGATTAGATAACACAGTCTTCTCCATTTTAGGATTGGTAGCTTTGTTGTTGTATTGCCTTTTAACAAGGTGACACAACCAGGCTGGGTCAATAAAACCATTAAAATAGTTGACCTCTAACAGTCATCTGTTGTCCGGTGGAAACACCGCCTATCAGGCATGATGGACAGATAGAGAAGTGTTTGGAAGCTGATTTCATCCTTCATGGCATACTTGTCAAGGAGAATTAGCCGAATGGAATAGAATCACTATCTCCTCTTCTGTAATCAGTCTGCAAAGCCTGCCTTATCAAGAGGCACACGTTTGGAGCGTTCCACGCTCGTCTTCTCTGTCCTCTGCTGATTTAGTTTTAAAGGGCTTAATTTTAATTTTTCTTACCATGTATTTAGTTTATGGACAAAGTCTGAGAGCGATGCTTGCTTTTGTTTAAGTTCCCTGACACTTTTGAAAAGCTAATATTTGTCCCACAAATACCATCTCTTTCCTCTGGTAACACTTGTAATTTGGGTAAATTATCCCTTTTAATGCTATATTACACCCCATCATAAATGCTTTTCATAAATGCGTGATAGACCCAATTAATATAACGTTACTAGAGTCTATTTATGAAGAGAGTGGTAATGTCGATTTGGGCATTCGTTATACACCATGCTTGTGAGTTTCCCCCTTTTTAAGGTGGCCCATACCTGTTTCCACTTTGAAAGCATGCCATAACATGCAGTTCCCACGACACTAACGCCTGAGCTGTTTAGGGATAGGTGGTGCCAGATCAGAGACTCTGAGGTCTCTAAAAAGTTGTCAACATTTCTTAACAGGAACTCCCTCGGTTCTAATTGGCTATTTGAGATAAGAGTCCCTTTCTCTAATTGGCTGATGATGGTACAATTCTGGCAGCTGCAGGTGAGATAATGATAATCACAGCTCAGGGACACCAGTGGAGCAGAAAAGAAGTAGAAACACTAAGAGCGGGGCTCCACAGTCATTTTAGTGGACTTTGGTGTACTGTGATATTGAGATGTGTTCTACCTGGTCAATATGTCACTGAAGCAGAATCTAAATCGCCTTCAATTGCTTTACACATACTCCAAATTTACTTACTGTAAAGGATCTGCTAGGATGACAACATATTGGGTTGTATAATAACCAAAATTCATGCAAAGTTAACATACATTCTTATTAGTCATTGTAGTGAAAGATAATGGTATTTACAGTGCCTTGCGAAAGTATTCGGGCCCCTTGAACTTTTCGAACTTTTGCCACATTTCAGGCGTCAAACTTAAGATATGAAAATGTAATTTTTTGTGAAGAATCAACAATAAGTGGGACACAATCATGAAGTGGAACAAATTTATTGGATATTTCAAACTTTTTTAACAAATAAAAAACTGACAAATAGGGCGAGCAAAATTATTCGGCCCATTTACTTTCAGTGCAGCAAACTCTCTCCAGAGGTTCAGTGAGGATCTCTGAATGATCCAATGTTGACCTAAATGACTAATGATGATAAATAGAATCCACCTGTGCGTAATCAAGTCTCCGTATAAATGCACCTGCACTGTGATAGTATCAGAGGTCCGTTGAAAGCTCGGAGAGCATCATGAAGAACAAGGAACACACCAGGCAGGTCCGAGATACTGTTGTGGAGAAGTTTAAAGCTGGATTTGGATACAGAAAGTTTTCCCAAGATTTAAACATCCCATGGAGCACTGTGCAACGATAATATTGAAATGGAAGGAGTATCAGACCACTGCAAATCTACCAAGACCCGGCCGTCCCTCTAACTTTTCAGCTCATACAAGGAGAAGACTGATCAGAGATGCAGCCAAGAGGCCCATGATCACTCTGGATGAACTACAGAGATCTACAGCTGAGGTGGGCGAGTCTGTCCATAGGACAAAAATCAGTCGTATACTGCACAAATCTGGCGTTTATGGAAGTGGCAAGAAGAAAGACATTTCTGAAAGATAACCATAAAAAGTGTTGTTTAAAGTTTGCCACAAGCCACCTGGGAGACACACCAAACATGTGGAAGAAGGTGCTCTGGTCAGATGAAACCAAAATTGAACTTTTTGGCAACAATGCAAAAGGTTATGTTTGGCGAAACAGCAAAACAGCTCATTACCCTGAACACACCATCCCCACTGTCAAACATGGCGGTGGCAGCATCATGGTTTGGGCCTGTTTTTCTTCAGCAGGGACAGGGAAGATGGAGAAAATTGATGGGAAGATGGATAGAGCCAAATACAGGACCATTCTGGAAGAAAACCTGATGGAGTCTGCAAAAGACCTGAGACTGGGACAGAGATTTGTCTTCCAACAAGACAATGATCCAAAACATAAAGAAAAATCTACAACGGAATGGTTCACAAATAAACATATCCAGGTGTTAGAATGGCCAAGTCAAAGTCCAGACCTAAATCCAATCGAGAATCTGTAGAAAGAACTGAAAACTGCTGTTCACAAACGCTCTCCATCCAACCTCACTGAGCTCGAGCTGTTTTGTAAGGAGGAATGGGCAAAAATGTCAGTCTCTCAATGTGCAAAACTGATAGAGACATACCCCAAGCGACTTACAGCTGTAATCGCAGCAAAAGGTGGCGCTACAAAGTATTAACTTAAGGGGGCTGAATAATTTTGCACGCCCAATTTTTCAGTTTTTTATTTGTTAAAAAAGTTTGCAATATCCAATAAATTTAGTTCAACTTCATGATTGCGTCCCACTTGTTGCTGATTCTTCACACAAAAAATACAGTTTCATATCTTTAGGTTTGAAGCCTGAAATGTGGCAAAAGGTCGAAAAGTTCAAGGGGGCCGAATACTTTCGCAAGGCACTGTATGCAGTGAGTATAAAATATGCACTTAAAGTTGATGTGCATATGAACATAGTATATGCATATTTAAATGCAGGGAGAGTGCAGTATAATGCAGCTATTTAATACTGTTGGAGGTTTCTTGATGGGGTGTGCAGAGTTATTAGTCTATGTAGGACAGATGGCCATTTGCTGTTGGCCCAGGATGGTGTAACTTTGGTGAAGATTGACCTGAAAGGCCTGTTCTCCGCCTGCCAGGGTGGGATTTCTGGAACAGTGGGTGACAGAGTGGGAGGTGACAGCAAGGCTCTGAGCAATGAAATGAGACCGATTTGCAAGTGTGATACTGGCACCTTGTGTGGTCTGCAAAGAGGAGTCTGATTAATCCAGATGACAGTGTTCCTCTCCTTTTAAAGCACAAGAGATGCTATTGACCTTGTTATCCCCCGTTTAGGATCAGCCACTATTTGTCAACTTTTGACATTGAAGCAGAACTCCTTCCATAGTGTTCATGTTGTTTTGTGTTTGAGGCTAGGGAGCCAAACATGAACAGTAGAGGGAAACTGAGAGGAAAGGTACAGGCAGTCGAGCTGGTTGGGGCTCGAACCCACATTGCCAGGGTGCATGTGTGGTCCTGAGTCAGAAGCGTAGACTGCTAGAATAGACACCGGTATCACAATGTTTTCTCACACTCTGAAGTTGGTACGATATGCTGTTTAATATTACTGTGTGCATATCCAAGCATGAAACCACTGGGTAATTTGTCCACCAGTCTCCAGTTAGCACTAGGAGCCTTCTGTTATTGGCTAATGGTGCGCAGAACACCCATTAGCTATGATACCATACACAGTGCACTTTCCTTGCAGCTACCTGCACCTTACTTTCCATACAGCCTATGTAATAATAGATGTGTATGGTATATTGTAAAGTCGTTTAAGTGTGATGGGGGGAAATGAAGCCATGACCACCCACCAGGGTTTCCACCCTTGAGATACAGTAGCTTCTAATGCAGCACATCCACACACACTCCATGCGTCTGCTACGGGTCTCAAGTGGACTCCGGTGGTGCAGTGAATCGATATCTTGGGCAGGTTTGCATTTCTCAAGACATTTGTTTTATTGCTTTATTCGTCTCCACACCCTCGTCCTGGGGATCGGAGGAGGGCTAAGAAACAGAAACTGGACATGTGCTGACTGTACCATACCGAAAGAAACTCAAGCTGTCCTGAAGTGGTCATATAACTATGTAATGGTATAAATGGTGAATGGGCAGTGGAAGGACAGTAAGACTAAAGTGCATTCTTCACTGTACCACAAGTCCCGTTATTTTCTCCCAACCAAATTGGTCATGTCCATGTTACCTTGTTGACAACTGAGCATGTACAGGATGGTCAAGATTGCTTACATGCCTCCTCAAGCACATGTCACTGAGCCAGCCGATTCTTATCATACTGCTAGTTAAACACCCAGCAGTTATTCAGTACATGTTCGGAAAGATCACATATTTTGCAAGTCTTCTGCCATTGAACTCACAGGCGCCTGATCTGCACACAAGGAGTCACTGAAGAGCGATTTGGCAAGGTACGCTTTTTTCCTACAGCAGACAGCGCTGTACCAATTTGCACCACCCTGTGCTTGGGCTCCTGGCATAGTCAGATTTTTTAAAGACTATTTTCCGTAAATATATCTTTTGAGTTGTTGGAGGCTTGTAATAAGTTGATTTGTCAATAATTGAACCAGTCTGTTTTGGAAATATGTGTGAGCCTATTGTTGACCCTCTGTAGGAGTCAGTAGGTATCAGTAAATTATATGATTAAAAGTGCATTGCAGTACATCAACTGCATTGTTAATGAGTTACAGATACGGCCATGTTTATTGCTTCCCCGTTGCTAAAGTACACAATCATCTTAGGTTATTTATGCTGACCTTTTAAAAGTTGCATCTTTTAAGGCAAATGTGTCATTTAGCAAATGCTGTTGAAAAAACAGCTACATCAAAGTCAATAATTGACTCTCATGCAATTGAATAGTAATCACAAGCTGCAGAATGTCATCATGTCATTCCCAATAATAAGAACTAAACATTAGAGAGCCCTTAGCCGTCTCCTCCTCAACACTCAGTGTTTAGTGAGTCAGACGGAAGGTTGCAGGGTCTATTCCTGACTGTGTCAAATGTCTTTGTGTTCATGGGCAAGGCACCCTAACCCTAACTTACTCTGGGTGAAATGTCCCTGTAATTACTGTGTGTTGCTCTGGATAAGAGCGTCTGATTAATGTTGTTCTGACATTTAATACTTCAAAAGTAAAAGAGATTGCAGAAACACGGGCTTGTTTTTCAAGATGAGTGTCAAGCTTTCCATCAGACAACAATTCTATATAAATTTTCTGTGTACCTGTTGGAGCAATCCAGAGTTTGTGTGTCTAGTCAACCAAAGTACTAGACTGATATTAAAAAGAGGTGTTACAACTTCATCGGTAGAACAAGATAAATGGTCATGACAGTAGCAATTATCAGGTATGCAAACTTAGAAGCACCTCTAAACCTAGTGCTGGCTGCAATTTACAAATCATTTCCAATTGTATTTGATGGCAAGTAAGTGGCAGAAGGATTTCCCCTTAACAATCCTGGCAACATTTTATTGTAAGCCATGATGAATGGGTTTGAATGGATCCAAATACAAACTGCATAGCATCTGCTTATAGTTGTCTTCCATATTTTATTTAAAAAATATTTACCATAATTTAACCATTGTGAAGCCTAACTGCTTTTGGTACATAAAAATATAATAAAAGTCAATTGCATTGTTTAAAACATATATTTTCTTACCTCTGCTGTCAAGGAACTGTAGCTTGCATTATACGTCCTGTTTTTAGTCTGTTGTGAGAGCGCATTCAGTTGTTCAACTTGTAAAAAACTAAATGCAGACTTATTTTTCTAAGTTTACACTTTGCTCTGTCAATAGTATATTCTCAATCAGGGAGGATATCAGATTCAGAATCTATAATTGATAGACCGATGGTATGTTGTGTTTAGAAATGATTGAAATATGAATTTAGAACAAGACTGCATTTTTTTGAACGTCTCGTTAGCACTGGGCTGGGAAAAAGCACATGATCTGATTTTCTTTTATCTCGGCAAAGAAGTCAGAAGGTATGTTTGAAACCACACAGTTGACATAAATCAAACAAAATGTATATTACGTGTACCAAAAGCAGTTGGGCTTCATGACTTTGTGTTTTTTCTGTGTGAAAGAACATTATTTCTTTACACAAATGATTGTTATTTCACAAAGTGGTATCAAACGCATTCATCTGCACAGACCCTCTGTCTCCAGCTGACACTGCACTAGCGCTAGCTCTACCCTGTCCTCCCTGAGTGAGTTGAATGATGAGCCAGACCATCACATAAGTACTTCAAATGATTTAGGGACATAGACAAATTATAACATGTTGTTGGTGTTCCCCGTTAACTTTTAGTCGTAGTGTCAATGATTAAACATGTAATGGAGAATTATATGTTGAGTAGTTAAACTCTAGTCAGTATATTATTCTCAGTTTTATGTTTAATCAGGGACACTATGGCTACATTTTTATTTGAATATCTTTTTTTCAATATGGCAACATGAAACATGTACCATGAAACATGTGCAATACTGCAATACCTGCAGTATTGCTGTGATTAATTCAGTGACAGACACCCATCCCTTATCAGCCAATCACTGCGAGCTAGTAATTAAGCTTGTTCATGGAACATTGCATCATCCCAAGCAACGCATTCAACCACCGCCTTACTCTTAGCTTAAGAGTTTTCTGACTTCTTTACTAAAAGTTGGTCTCAGCAGCTCTGTGGATAGATTTTAAGAGGAAACTCTTAGCTAAAACCTTTTTACTGCTGTTCAAGATTCCTCTTAGTGGTAAGATAAAAATGTTTGTGAATATGGGCCCTGGTCAATAGATTATGTTAAAAAATCTCATTCAAAACTGAATTAGTAAAAATGTAAAAGTCCTATTGAAAACCTAAAGTTTGTATGTTAATTTGCATGCACTTTCACATGTGCTAACCTTCTGCTACTTGGAACATGGATGAACTCTGAACTAGTGTCGATTGAATGAAACTGGCTCCAACTCAATTTGCATAGTAAAAACTACAAATAGGTACTGGTAAAGTATGAACTTTAAAGTTTGTTTGCCAGTATTGGGACATACTATCGCAATATTATTGGAAGGTTCCAATACCAACATTATGACTTTGGTACCGATACTTGCTTTGGTACCTTGGCAGTGACACCAAATCGATACCACAGCAAAATCACAGATAAAGATAAAAACACATTAAAAACATGTAATAAATATCAGACTATTTAAAGCTCACAATATTATGATATATAATGTTTTTTTACTAACGCGTGCAATGTCTGGCTGTGTGTTTGTGAAAGTACCTACTGTGGGAATAAAACATTCCCTGGTGGTGCTTTGGGTGAAGCTGGACCCCTGAAAACAGGAATATTATGACTGGTCACGCGGTAGTGAAGTAAACGTGGAACTAATTTTCGTGAGAAAATTTAAATGTGTTACAATGTGTACAATTGCAGTGGACTAACCGTAAAGATATTTGTTTCTACACTTTTTATTGATCTTTCATCACACCTGTTATGTTTTTAAATGGGCGTCATCTGACCCGGGCTTTTGGAACTCTAGCCCCGGTTGTTTTTAGGTGAGTCCAGAGTGTTCAGCAAGCTGACATAAACCATAACAATATCATAGCGATGGAATCAAAATTTGCAAGTCTAGTCGACAACTGCTTTGTGAATCGTGACTTCTGCATGCGCTGTGTAGCCTTTTAATTGCACATGCAAGTAGTCAATGAATCTTAACAGGCAATGTGTTGTTGAATTTGGTTCTAAAAAATTATTTTGATTCGACCCAATAATAACGGTGCATGCTGGAGAAAAACAGATTGTTCATTCTTTTGGGGAGCAGGACAAGCAAGAGGAAATAAGTATCTGAGGTAGCTAGAATGAGTTCTAGGATGCGTATTGATTTCTGATATCAGGACAGTAGAATATTCCATATCCATATGGACATTAATTTCCTATATACAGGATTTAATGTTGCAAGAGACCGCAAATCAACTTTATCAGCAGAAGCCAATGAAAAACATAAAGAAATGTTTGAGCAAAGTGTGTGTTTATTCATATTTACATGCTTTATAAATATTAATATTTGTATTGCTACAAACGCAAACCAGTTGTTCATTAGATACGTTCAGTATTTAAACCTGCGCTATGTAAAAAAAATATAAAACAAAGTTTTAGGACTAGTAAACGAACTAGAATATTGGATCCAGGGGTTGAATAAAATCTACTTAAATAATACAAAATACAGACAGTAGAATAGCAAAATCGTCATTGCACAATATCTAATTAGAAACACATGCAAAGTAATAGTGTATTTTCATAAAGTGATTAAGGTATATTGTCCCTGTATTATTCCTGTGTTCATTAAAAACAAAGAATAATAATGTAGCCGACATAAAATTTCACAATATCTAATTAGAAACACATGCAAAGTAATAGTGTATTTTCATAAAGTGATTAAGGTATATTGTCCCTGTATTATTCCTGTGTTCATTAAAAACAAAGAATAATAATGTAGCCGACATAAAATTCGGGCCAACAGGAAAAAATCGGGTACAGATGGCTCAGTGGTTAGGGAGGCAGACTTGTAGTTAGAAGCCTGTTATTCTAACTCAATCAGCATGGCAGAGTGATCTCCAGACTTGTCTTGGTCAACCTTTACCTGTGTTAATGAGACAATCACTGACATGATGGCAGCTGGTCCTTTAATGGCAGGGCTGAAATGCAGTGGAAATGTTTTTGAAGTTCATTTTCATGGCAAAGAAGGACTTTGCGATTCATTTGATCACTCTTCATGCAAGCATTTAAGCTTGAAAAATAGCCTTCATTCATGATTTCTACAAGCCTCACAACTGTAAGGTAATTTTGAGTTAAGTTGTTCAAGACTTATTTTTAAATAACAATCTTTAGTTGTCTTTATCATGACATTTAGATGAAAAATACAGCTTGTTAACCCTAAATCCTGAACAATTTCTTTAAATGGTTGGCCTTCCAATGCAGACAGATTTAATGTACACAGTAACTAAAATAACAGTCCTAAAAGCTGGCTACACTCTGGCAGTCTATGCTGCTCTATCTATGAACTGAATAATCATCTATCAGATAGATGCCACTTTACAGTATGGTATATCTGCACTGAGCAAATCTAGAGTAGCTAAAGATAGCTTATGCTAACATAAAAAACAAGAACTATCCAAGTCATTTATTCCCCGGCAGCTCAAATAATAGGCCCACACCTACAGATTTACTGTCTGTGGGAAGTACATGTTTGACTTACCTGTTGAATGGTTTGATAAAGACACTCTGTTGCTTTTTACTAACCCGTATTATGCCCCTCCTGAAATTATTGAAACACGTAGCATGATTAATGAAAAAAACAAGCTCATTGTTTGCTCTCATTGGGATTTGCAGGAGTTACACGTTAGAATTTATTGATATCAATTTGCTGTGCTAATCCCTCATGCGGGAAACAAGAAAATGAAAACCACTTTGTTGACATGGTGGAGCTCTAATTCTAAAGGAATGATAAGCGTTTCCAATGGCAACCAAATGTCTGCTAAATAGTTAAACCTTGCATTAAAGTTGTTTTTCCTGCAGTATTTAACTGAATCAAATATAGCTAATTCAGAATGCCATATAACTAGATTTGTCCTACTTGGAAGTAAACCATATTAATTGCAAAGTTAAATGTACTTTAGGTAATGACGACAAGGGAATAAGAGCTGAGACACTGATAGCCCGTTCTTGCATATCACTGGATTTTTCCTGCATGGAAGGAAATGTTAGAGGTTGGAATTAACAGCAAAGTTTAATGTATGTTAGGTGATTCAGAGTAATGAAGAGGAGGTAATAGGTACAGAATTAAGAACAAATTAAGAGGAATGGAACATGAGAAGCTAGATTGAGCTATCAAACTAAGATAATGCTATGATTTGACTTTACATTATAGTAATGGGTTTAATTATATACATTTTCTTAGGACATTTCAAAGAGATTTCAGCAAGGAATGAAACTGCAATACCTAGTAATTCCCTCTTTCAGACATCCTTTGTTTTGTAGGTAAACATGTTAATGAAGCTTTTTTGGGGGGGTGGATCAGCTTTAGTATTTTGCATAGCTATTGTCTTCGTTATGACACATGCATAATTTCCAATCCCTGTTGGATACGTGTGTGTGTGTGTGTGTGTGTGTGTGTGTGTGTGTGTGTGTGTGTGTGTGTGTGTGTGTGTGTGTGTGTGTGTGTGTGTATATATATATATATATATATATGTATATATATATATATATATACTAGCTGCTATATACTCTGAAATTGGTGTTGTTCTTAGTTGGTAAAACATGTGTGTTAAAACAGCCAGAAAAAAGTGAACAGTCTGTACTCTTGCCTTATATTCATC